>VYZM01017602.1:0-20752 GCA_013398915.1 Dromas ardeola
GTCTTCCTGGAGCCCAGGTTAAGTACATCACCAGGAAACGCCCTAATTTGATACAGTCCTCAGGCTATTACCTGTTACTGATTTTCCATGTAGGTGGAGACAAAGCTGTGACTCGTAGACCAAGAGCAATCAAAGGGGACTTCAGGGCCTTGGGAAGGTTGGTGAGAGAGTCTGGGGCACAGGTTATTTTCTCCTCACTCCTCCCAGTTGCAGGCAGTGACATTGGAAGGAACAGACGAATCCAGTCCATTAATACATGGCTCTGTGGCTGGTGTCACCGCCACAATTTTGGGTTTTCTGACAATGGGGTGGCCTACATTGCACTGGGCTTATTGGCATCAAATGGGAAACACCTTTCTCAAAGGGGGAAGAGGGTCTTTGCCCAAGAGATTGCGTGGCTGATTGACAGGGCTTTAAACTAGATGTGAAGGGGGAGGGGGATAATAATATTAGGCTTGTCTGTGACAAGCTGTGGGATAACACTTCGACCTGTTGCCCCGAGGCATGCTGGGGATGCTACATCACAGTCAAAGTCTTACGGAGATGAGCCAGGGGCTCCTGAGGTAGTCCGAGTCAACAGGGAAACACCTGAGAAACACCCCAAGGGGTGCTCCTCTAAGAAGGCGTCACAGCCAACAGCCCGGCTGAAGTGCCTCTACACGAATGCACACAGCATGGGCAACAAACAGGAGGAGGTGGAAGCTACTGTGCTGCTGGAAAGCTACGACATAGTGGCCATTACTGAAACCTGGTGGGACGAATCCTTTGACTGGAACGTGGCTATTGATGGCTATAGGCTGTTCAGAAGGGACACGTGAGGAAGGAGGGGTGGAGGTGTTGCCCTCTATGTTAAGCAAGGGATAGAGTGTGAAGAGATGTCCCTAAAGAACAGCCAAGAGGAAGCTGAAAGCTTATGGGTAGGAATTAAGAGACCGAGGCAACAAGGGGAACCTTGTGGTTGGTGTCTACTACAGGCCGCCTGACCAAGGGGAACCTCCTGATGAAGCCTTCTTCCTCCAGCTGCAGGAGGCATTGCGCTCAAAGGCTCTCATCCCGCTGGGGGATTTCAACCACCCCGACATCTGCTGGAAAAGTAACACGGCAAGCTGTAGAAAATCCAGGAGGTTCCTGGTGTGCCTCGATGATAACTTCCTAAGACAGGAAATAGACAGCCCTACCCAAGGGGATGCAATACTGGACCTCATAGTCACCAATGTGAGTGAGCTCATCGGGGATGTCAAGACTGGAGGCAACCTAGGCTGCAGTGACCACGCACTGGTGGAGTTCACAGTCCTAATGGATATGTGCCAGACGAGGACTGTAGTCAGGACCCTGAATTTTAGGAAAGCAAACCTCCATCTCTTCAAGGAATTAGTCAATAGGACCCCCTGGGAAATGCTCCTCAGAGACAAGGGGGCAGAACAGAGCTGGCAGATCTTCAAGGATGTTTTCCATTGAGCACAAGAGCTCTCGATCCCCAGGTATAAGAAATCAAGCAAGAAAGGGAAGAGAACAGCATGGCTGATCTGGGACCTGCTGGTCAAACTAAAAGGCAAGAAGGAACTGCACAAGCAGTTCAAGCAGGATCAGGTATCCTGGGAATTCCTCCTGAAGAGGCAGCACTGGATGTACCTGTGCAATTATCTATGCTCTCCCAAGCACAATTTCTTATGTCCTAGATGTATTAATATTGTTTTGACAGATGGTTTTGAAACTTCCAGGTACATTGAGAAATCCTGATAGTAGATTCCATTAATTAATTTGGAATAAAACTATCTAGTCACAGCACTCCAGACTTCATTAATTAAAGCTCCTCACTGAATTTAGTAAGCCATAAATCCTGGACTGTGTTTTGCTCCAGTGATATTCACTCTGGCTATTCTGCTGTATAGCTGAAAGTGGAAGTAGGTTATCTCTGAAAATAACAGCAAAAAATGAAGTATTATTTTCTGAGCTTTTGTGGTTGGATTCTGTCAAGCTTCAGCACCAGTTGTTCACTATTTTTACACTCAACAAAAATAAACATAGTCCAAAAATGAAGTAAAAAATGCTATAAGTACAGTGCAGGGGGCAGACTTAGCAATGCAGCTGCTGAAGGCGGATTTGATAAGTTGGAGTGAATTAATTTTGAATGAAGCTTACATTGATATGAAATTTAAAAGGTCAAATCATTTTCCAGTAACTCACAATTAACCCCTGATGTAACTCAAACCTCTAAGTAACCACGTTTCTACTTTAAAAATAAAACCTAAAGAATAATAAAAAAGAGAGTAAAATGCCATAGTAGTTACACTCATTTAGGTTTGCAGTCCCTGATGGTTTGATTTTTTTTTTCAACAAGACTGGTCCTAACATCAATGCAAATGACTCCATGTTTTATGTTCAAAGTGATCAAATGCAAGAAAAACTGTACAGCCCTCCCTAATGCAATCAGCAGAGCAGCAAGTAGTCAACTACAATAATTTTGATCATAAACCACCTTGGTAGGGTGGAGGCAACACATAGTGTTTCATATACTGCAGGAACAAAAAAACCTTATAAGCAGAATGCCATTTTTAAAAAATAAAGGGATTTTTTTCAATAAAACAATATTAGAAATCTCTGCTGGATATCTTGCAAAGATTATTATTTCTTGTACAAACAATAGCACCGAGACTACATTCTCATTTTACCAGATATTGTTCAAGTACCTGGAGGCAGACAGCAAACATAGAAAGAAAGCAAAGTACAAATACTGGAAAGGTCATTGATAGATGCTTTTTTTTTCTGTTTACTTTTCTGAATTCTAAGATACATAATGAAAAGAGCAAAGGGAGAGAGACCCATTATAATAATCTGAAATTTCTAGAGCAGATTTTTTTGATTCTACAGATTAATTACTTGTTAATTTGTACTTCTGAGTTCTATTAGGACAGGAATTAAAGTGTAACAAATGTGGCTGCTTTGTGAATATGTGCTGGGTGTATGGATTAGCTAAACGACTATTTTTGACAGTCTTGAGTATTAGGCAATTTTATTCATACTTGAACAAAAATACAAGGTGGCTGCAAAATCCCCAGCTCCCAGTAAGGATGTTATAACCAACTCAAGGCACTTAACTCTGCTGAACTGGTAATTCCTGAGGCTGCTATCATGCATCGCAGAGTCAGAACACAGTGCTGTTGCCAGTAACACACAACTGGGCCAGAACCCTCTCTCTGCTCCCCTCCTCGGCTGCACTTGTTAAGGCAACAAGCTCAATCAGCAGGAGAAAGGCACAGAAGGAAACTGTAAGGAGTGGGAGGAGAGAGATTTCCCAGGGGCTATAGAAAGGGCAGAGGAAAGAGGAGGAAGAATATTGGTACATATCTCAGAGAAGGCTGCCCTTGTAGCATAGACAATGGAGAGAGAGTACCTGAGGCTGCTTCAACGCACTTCAATTAAGCTTCCCCTATCTTGGCTTTTGAAAGAGGTGAACATGTCAAATGAGGTGCCTGGTATTGGATAGTGTTAATATCCTCCTGTATACTGTAACAATATTCTTAAGGAGTCATTTAGGTGCCTTTACCTGGTAAACTTGGTATAAGGCATCTGATCTAGTCAAATGCAAGATGAAGTTTGCATTGGGCCAACAACAAAACTGTTCTTGCACGCACTTGCAGCGTTCATGGGAGAGATAGGACCTCCAGGAGCCATTGTCAGCAGTCAGAACATCTTCTACCCTTGGCTGTCAGGAGATCATGCTATGTATCTCAGGGCTCTTGCCATATGAAGGTTTTTGGCTTACCAAGTAGGAGAAGATGGAGCCTATGATCATCCCCCTTTAGGAGCAGAGAAAATATTTTTTAAAAAAGAAGAACAACCCCACACGCTTTCCATTACTGTCTCTACAAATACATTATCCGTGTTGATACCATTATCAAAGCTGTTATATATAAGGACTTGTTACTGAAATTTCTTTAAAGTTAACACTGATGAAAAATAAATGCTTCTTAGTTCTAAACATTACTTCTTCATTATCTTTTGTTTTAATAGCTCTTCTTTTTTATTTCATTAGTAACAGAATATGAACACTCTGTAGGCTTTGCTGCATTCTGTCTCTGCAATTCTGATTTCCAATGAATTAATATTTATTGGCCAAATTAACGTTTATTTTTCATCATATCTTATGAAGGATCCAGGTTTTCCTTCACATACATTTTATTGCTGTTCTCTGTTAGCTGCTTTGTGCAAAAAAACCTTTACATTATGTCTGACAGTCAACATAAGAAGCATTTTTTTTAAAAAAGTTGCATTACAGTCAAAGATTCTATCAATAACTAGATCTTTCTTCTTAATTGTGATGAATGATATTGTTTGGATCAACCTGTTTGTTCTCGTAGCAATTTTTGGAAAGTTCTGATATGAATTCTTACAGGAATACCTACAAAAATCTTTATCACAACTATATGATTAGTACTTCTCATGTTGGCCAATATTATTATCTTGTTGCTTCACTTGTAGAAAATTTACCTATGTCGTCTCTCATGGTAAATGATAAATTCTTCGGAGCACTGATGTCTTTTGTTCTATATATAGTACCATGCAAATGGAGTCTTGTTTATGATCGGGGCTCTTGTGCAGCTTGATAAATAGAAATCATAACCTCTTCCTGCATATTTTTCCATTAAAAAAGGTAGCGATGGCAGAAAAATGATGTCAACAGACTTGTTAATGCTGTTTGGGCTGGGGTGCGTAGCACTCCCAAAGGCTACAGTATGCTGATGGAACGGATGGTTTTGCCACTGCTTCAGAACAAATATTCATTTAATTTTTTACACTTACCTTCTCATTGTACAATCTCTTGAAAAGAACAGCTGGCAAAATTCCACCTGTATCAGGCCCTGTAGAGGAAGTACTTTGGAATGAGATGCAGAGTTTAGAATCCATAAGGGGAACAAATAGATGTAAGTAGGTCAGGGTAGGATGTGGTAAGATAAGTGGAAAGGTGTCAGAAGGGGAAGAAAAGTTAATTAAGAGTCACCTGGAAGGTGAAGTGAAGAACTCTGTCACGAGAGCACTGTGGAACAGGAAATGAAAGCTGGCAAAAGAGGTGGCGATTCTAGGAGTGCTAGGAATCCAAGGCACTACATTAATGTTTAATATCTTACGGCAGAGCATCCAGAATTTCACATTGATGGAAAGCTGCAATTTTGTACCATAAATATGCAATATTATTCCATAAAAATGGAAGTTTCACATCATCAGCTACATAAATTGTTTCTTTTGGTTTGTTACCTTTTTCATCAGTGCAAGATGACAAAAAAAGATGAAGATGGCCTAAGAACAGGAAGAGTGGAGAGGGAGCATATATTGCATATAAGGAGGAAAAAGCTGCACAGAAAGAAAAGCTGAAAGAGGAGACCATATGGAAGTGCGGAAGGAGGAAAGGTAAGGGGGAAGTTTAATATTGTTTCTGAACTTTCAGATAGGAGAAAAAAAGAACAGGTGACAACCCAAGGAGAGGATAGAAGTTAAAGAAATTTAAGGAAGCACAGACAATCTTTGAACTGGGAAATACAAATAATGCAGCTGTTTCTGGGTAAACAGCAGGGAGTGCTCAAGAAAACAACCACAAATTCATAAAAAAGGATTGTTGGAATGTCACAAAACAGGCATATCTTTATTTTTCATGTTGAGATGACTGTCACCCAGTGGCCCTTCAGCTGATGGATGTATACCTTTTATGCCTTTCATTTTTAATTCCTGTAGGGGAGGGGTTTTTTTGATACTTCCTTTTCACTGAGCTTTTTAGCAGAAGGAGACATAGGAGCTCAAAGAATGAATGAAATTGTTTATAGTCATATCAACATTGAAATGAGCTGAAATTTCAGAAAAGTTAAATTAGTTTGACTATGAGGAGATATTTCTTAACAGTGCAAAAATTATGGAAGTGTTGTTCAATGGAGATTATAGTTTTGTCTTTTGGCATATTTGAATCTGGATTGGACAGAAGACCGGAAAGGTCTGGTGATTTACTAAATGTTCTGTGTGTGAACATGAGCGATGCAGAATCGGTGTGCTGTGTCATGCACAGCTGAACAAGAATTGCTTTCCCTACATTTGCACCAGGTCTGTATCTTTAATTAGACTCACAGGCAAGTAATGTTGCACTAATTTGAATCCCAACAGTTGTATTCCAGACTGGGATTTGAAGTGCAATCAGGAACTGGAATATTTGAATAGGAAGGTTATATTCAGAATTTTCCTTCAGCACAAGTATGGGCATAAATATTCTTACGCATAAAAATTTATACATCACTCATTAGTTGCACATGTCTAAATCTTCTTTACACCGAGATGCTTGCAGTGGTGATCCTTCGTCAAAAAAAAAATGTATGAAGGGTTTTTAATAGTTGTATGCTGGCTTCTGTTAAGCTCAGCTATTAAAAATATTTCTAATTACGCTTCAGTGAGTATAATCAATTTGTCTTCATAGCTGTGGTTGTAGGAACCGGTTTGCATTTTTCATTAGCTAATGTTTCCAAATTGAGTTTTGTGTCATTGGCAGAGAATTTCAGAGCTGACTTTCTTCCTCGTTCCAGAGCCTATATGAAGCATGAGTTTTGTTTGAAACAGAACAGCTAAGTGGGGTTCTCATTCTAAAATGCTTCTGGAAATTCCCTTCTTGATTCACACATTTGTAAATTTAGATTGTGTTTGTTATACATTAATAAAGCCTAATTCTCTTGAGCCTAATGGGAATATCTGACTCTTAGAGGTATTTATTTCATTGGGATTTGAATGACAGAGATCTGTACAAGAGTTTTTTCTTCTAGAACAGTGTGGTGCTGTTGTCTGCAAAGAGAGAGTATGTCTAGTCTAGGAATAGCCATGAACTGGAAAGTCACATTTATACGTTTCTGATTTGCAGGGAAATGGGTTTTGAGTCCAGATCTTAGCACAATACACACTTGTAGCTCTTATTAAGAGGGTGAATCACAGTCTTTGCTGGTCAGAATGACCTCAGACTTAGTCATATCCATAGTCAAGACAAACATTTTGTGTCTTAGGATCAACTGTTGGCTAAATGTGTGAGACATATAGTGGGTTAACAACAGCAGTTTAAATAGAATATATTGTACATTTTAGTAGCTTGGACAAAAAGGGGCACATTCAGCTGCTGTGATGATTTTGTCTTGGTGGCAGGAAACTTCTGAACACAAAGATTGCATTGCTGAATTTTGTCCTCTAGGGTAAGGGTGTAAGAAACAGTGTGGTTGGCTGCAGATCATAGGCTTGTAATGAGAGGCCAAGGTGCTACCTGGAGTTTCTCCACCAGCGGAAGGAGTTGTGTCCTGTGCTGCGTGGGCTTTCCTGGACCACCTTTAGCTGCAATGAGTGGGAGTGGAGGAAGAGTAGAAAGATCTGTGTTCCACACCTTTGCTGGAAGTTGTGGGTGAACATACTTCCACATCTGGAAGAGAAAATGGCTTTCAGAAGAAAACATTCAACTTTGACCTGGTCATTTGTCATTAGAGGTGTCAATTAATAAATGCCGGCAGATGGCGCCCCAGAATATCGAGTGCAGAGACCAGAGTCACTGGGTCCCGGTATCATTTGTTTTGGTGTGTTACCTGAACATTTTTTACATGCAGTTCTTAAGAAGATCCACATAGTATGTCTTCCTAAATGAATTCATAAAACAACAAGTAATGCTTGGCAAATCAACAGCCGCCCATTGCTAAGTGTAAGAACTGAAACTGTCTGGAGGTTGGTTGTGGCAAGGAGTGGCTTTGAAGTGCTAGTGACACGGAAAGAGAAACACTGCAGGATTCCAGAGGGTGATGCCCATGGCAGGAGGAAAAAAAACCCCTTGTTCCAGATGTGGCTTCACTTCAAAATTAGTGATTTGTCTGAAACAAATGTATATAGTAAATAAAACCCTTATAAAGCCTTGCAGAAGGCCAGTTAATTGCAAACAAATAATTGCTTGGGTGGGTGTAATGATGATGGTATGTCAGGAATTAATTTTTTTGCTTAGTCATGCTTTGCAACATATGTTCAAGCATTTCTTTATTCTCATAAATACTGGAGAGAATAAGATGGGATGCCTAGATGTGGGAGCTTTCTTCCCTTGCTCTCAGCACTCAGTTGAAACACATAGAGGGATTAAAAATGGGTTAGATAAGCATTCTTGAGGGCCTAGAGAACTCTGGGAACAGTGCTCTGGCCTATTAATTGTGAAGGATGCAAAAAACTGCCTGTCTTTTTTCTGGTTTGGAAAAGCACAGTATCTACATTGGCTTTTATCTGATTTTTTTCTTCTCTCCACACTCCCTTTCTTGTTAACTGTTTCAGGGTATCCAAAGCATTTTCACAATTCTGTTCAGATGTCCTTCCCCTGATGTATTCCACGTGCCTTAAGATGTCAATAGGACTAGAAATGAACCGTGACACATAAATTAATACTAAAACTCATGTGTAATTCAACTTGTCAAGATAAAAAAATTTTACTTTTAGGCAATTTATTCTCTAGCGCAGTGTTGTCTGCCTGATTATTTCTGAACTTTATTTTTTAATTTGATGGGAAGGAAGTGAGGCCATAACATGTATACTTTGTGCATCCATATTTATTTATTCTGGTATATTTTCTAGATGATGGCTGTGGAGGATAGTCAGAGTATGTAGTTATAATGTGCTAATTAGTGCTCTAAAACTATATTTAATTAAACCTTTAATAGCAACAGATTACAAGTATTGCTGGGAAATAAATTCCTCTTTGTGAAGTAGGGCTATTGTAGTGCACCTTAACTAGAAACTGATAGACTGATAGCTTGCATCCAACGCTTACGTTTCTATAGGGAAAGATAAGAACACTGTTAAAGAAGGGCAAAATGTCAGTGTCACGATTTTAGCACCTGAATGTATTCTGTCTGTTTTCTGCCAAATAGCCTGTTAAACCTTTTAGCATTATGCTGCCTGTGATACAAGGAGTTGGTCCCATTTATACTAATAGTTTTACTGTGAGAGAGAGTAGCGTGAATACCCTTCATTAGTCCTACAGATAAATTCCTGAAGAGTGCATGGAACATAAGTTTCTTAAAACATGTTGTTCTCAATGTATTGTAGCATGTGATGTGTTAATTATCTATGTATGTTTAATATATAGCATAAATTGAGTATCACTGTTCTACTGAAGTTCCATGTTGTATTGAAAGTATAAAACTGGTGTATATAATTTCCATTCATTCCATGGCTTCTGTCAAACTAATTGACTCTTCACTAGCCTCTCTGTCTCTTTTCTTCAATGCGTACTCTTTAAAAAATGTGCTCCTTATAATTCTCAGTATAGTTCAGGATGGCACATAGACAATGTGACAAACTGAGCAGAATTTCATCACGCAGACTTGTCAAAAAATTTTTTTGAGCTGTGGTACAGTGCAAGACACTGTAGGAATCTGCCTGAAAATCTTAAGCAGACAGTGAACTGAATTCATGGTAAGATGCCACACTTTGCTGATTCAAAAAAACAACCAAACAAAAAGTCAGAGGTAGATGTGTAGATTGTGAATATTTAGTAGGGTTTAAAAGGAAAACTGAAGCAGTAAAACATTTCAGATACTATGCAAAGTGTTGCAACTCACTGTGCATACTTGGAAGACAAACCTTGTAAGACGTTCACTTTGAGTAGCAGATGATTTTGGAGTAACTAGAAAAGGCGTTCTGCTGCATAGTGTTTTATCATAAACAAAGACAACCCTCAGCTTCAATAAGACAAACCTGTGTTCTAGATTAACAGAACAATGAAATAAAAAATAAATAATCAGAAATGAGTATGCATGAATGAGCAGAGAAGGAAATTTGCCCCAATTTGCCTAAGTAATTTCGGTTCACCCACCCTGTGTACATGGGTTATTATATATCCTTTAATCACGTAATCGCATACTGTGGGAAACAGCTCAGCAAAATCGCATCGTGATTTCTGCAGTGCTCTTGTCCATACTTGTGATACCATGCTATGCAAGTGTTTACATTCCCACAAATTCATTTCATGCCTTTCTCTTGTCTCTTGAAATAATTAATAATTATTTCCTGCAAAGATCTGTTGGCAGGTATGTTTACTTTCAACTTCGCTTATTAGTCGGGGTTGTAATTGCTGCAAATCTCTGTGTTTTAAGCATTATGAGACTTGAAGCTATGTTTCTTTTTCATAGTCTCATTTCTCGTACACAGTTGGTATTCTTATGCAGTGTTTACAGAGATACTGCTGTGCTTTTGGTATCTTTCTGGTTAAAATGAAGTCTTCCTTTGTCAGGCTTTCAAGTCACCATATGCTAAGGAGGTGGGCTGAGAGGCCTAAGCTGATAGAAGATTTTGTCCCCAAAGCTGCAGTTTTGGGAAACGTACAACAAATTCCTGGTCCCCATACGCTATTGTGCAGAACAACATGTAGTCTTCTCCCATTCTTACTAGGGAAGCAGTGTTTGTGAATGCAAGCTCTTTCTGTCACTGAGACGGATGTATTCATTTTTGCAGGGCTTTTGTACACAGCTATCAGGCTGATATTAATTCCGGGCTTTGATTTTGTGTAGAATGAACTGATCTTGAGACTTCCGAGGGGAAATTAAAAACATCAGAAGAGAGAAATTCAGTATCTCTTCAACTAGTATACTCTTTAAGTAAAGAAGATACGCAAATTCCTTTGGATTTCCTTATATCAGACTGCAGTTACAGCTAACAGTGCACTTACAGCATGCTACTGCTGGCTGCGTCTTCATTCAGCCTTTTGCTCCATGATGAGTTCTGTAATACAATCTGAAAATACATGTAGCATTGCCATACAGTCTGTTTGTGTACCACACATGCATTGGTTTGCATTTTCATTTTCAGAATAGTCCATTCTGAATTTTCTTGTCACACTGAAGGCTTCTTCATTTACATTTACTGAGAAGAAATGTCACAGCTTCTACTTAAAGGCTTGCAGAAAGCCTTCTTGCTGAGGCACTAACATTTCCTGTTACGTAATTGAGGTTATTGTAACACATTACTTGAGGGGCATACAAGAGAACAGACTTCATCTGATATTCCAAAATAAATGCTGACACAGTTTTTCAGTTAAAAGAAGTTTGCCAGAATATTTTAGAAACTAACAATTATATGCTAATATTTCTAGACAAACAGGAATAGAAATTAGAATTAATAAGATTTCTGCAGGTACATCTTTCAAGTAAAAGTGGTTTCCAGGCTAGAAAATAAGGACATTTTTTTTTTCAGTCTGGATGTCTGGTATATATTCTGCCTTTGTCATCACTGTTGGCAGACTTCTTGACAGAATAGGAAAATCTTTCATTTTGTCCCTTAAGGGAATTTCCATTTACCTTATGATAAAAACTTTTGTCATGAATATGGAAAGCTCATATTTTTGTTCCTGAATTCTATATAATAAATTATTCCTTATCCAGGGAAATGGAGAACTGGAGTATATGGGAGTGTTTTGGTTTCCAGAAATATCTCATGCTGCACCTGAGTTCCAATAGGCTTTCCTGTTGCAGTGCTGGGTAACTCACACATATGGCAAGCTCTTAAGTACCTGAGCTAATACTCTCTTTTTTCCTTCCTTTTCAGTGCATCAGCATGACTGTCATTTTGTGCCTTTGCTTTAAAATGGGTTTCTTCTTGCAGACTAATATCCAGTCAAAAGGACATGTTGTTTGCAGATAGATCATCTTGGCTACTGTCTAGGAGTTCCTCAACCATATATTAGTGACAAAAATTATCCATCAGTACTCATTATTAGTTCCTCCACAAGGGGTTTTAAAGAATAATTAAGTTTCTTTTTATTTTAAGGATATAAAAATAAGAGTTGTTGAGAAGAACTCTTGATGTCTCACCACATTTAGTGTCCCTGAACTAAAGAAACCAGTGTACTTCTGTTGCTGTTCTTTTGCTTTATTTTTGAGCTGTAGCATCTGAAAAGACTGTTTTTAAACAGGAAAAGTAAATCAAGCGGTGATGTAATCCTGATGGTACAGTCCTGATGACTGTAGACTGAATGTATGGGCTTTAGCAAGTCACTGCGTTTCTCCCTCAGAGCATGTCTGCGCTGGAGATTGCAGTGTACCTTAGAGGTATCCAACCTGACCTGAACTAGACTGTCCAGAAACAGGTAAAAGCAGCAGACACTCCAGGATTGCTGCAGCTGGAGATCTTCCAGGTCTCAGTGAAACAAGCTGGCCTTGTTTAAAACTTGTTTTGGTTTCTATACATTGTATCTCAAGCTTTAGTGAGGCTCTATCTAGTTCTGGTTTTCCCTCTTTAATCTAGGGAAAATGTTATATGTACTATAGGAAAAACTTGATCAGTTGTGAATAACAAATGTTAGGTGGAGGCAATAGTTTTTGTAGATGTCTTTAATTTTTTAAGGGCTGCACTAACATGAGCAACTAGGAAAGAATGCATGCTGAAGTAAAAGGGGATCATGGCTTATATCCATTTTCCTTCTAAAAGAATGTTGAAACAGCATTGAAATAGCAATAACTCTCTTTTGGTACTACTAAACTAAATTCCTGAGACTAATGAATGAGAAAAAAAAAATATGTTTTTAACTCTCTTGATCTAATCTGTGGAGTTTAGTTAGGTGTCCAGTTTTAAATCTGGTTATGTTTGCATGTAGCTTTAGCACTGCCTCTTAATTAAAAAAGCAAATGTGACCATGTTATTTTCTCACAGAGTTCTTTGTAAATGGTCTTTAAGGTTGAAAAGCCTGTCAGAAATACTCATTAGTTTTATTTGTGACCTTTTTATTTTATTCCTGAAAATTTGTTTGTTGATAATCTACAAAATCTGGATAAAGCTTCACCTAAAAAAGGAAAACTAAGCAAACTTAAATAAATAAATCTCACAATTTTTGAGGTTGAGAGGAATTTACATATAGAAACAATACGGAATTATAAAGACATGCTTTTGGTGACTTTTGGTGACTGTGCATATGTGCTGCATTCTGCAAGGTGGTGAGCAGATCCTCCAGAGAAAATGTGCAAGGTCCTATTTCCTTTGCTTAGGGCTTGTGCTTTTTGAGATGAAAACAAGCATTCAGAATAAAGACAGACAAAGTGACTCATTTTTCCCCAGGCCTTCATCCATCCAGGCCATCTGAAGCCTTGTATCAGCTGGTTACTCTTCCTCACTGTTCCTCTTTCTCAGAACTTCACCGAAGGGGGGTCAAGGGCTTCCTTGTCTCTCCTGTCTCCTCTCTTTACAAAAGAGAGGTTGCACCTTGCACATAATTCTAATTTGTAAGAACTTAAATTGTAGATGAAGTGAACTAAATTGTCCTGGCATTCAGTACCCTGCTCTGTTCCTGACCCTGCTTTGTGTCCTTTTAGACCCCAATATGGTCACTTGCATGTTGGCCATTGCCTAAGCATAGTCTTCTTGAAGTCAAATGAGAGCTCTGTGAATAATGGAAAAATCAAGATCTGAGACTGTAAAATCTGAGTGTAAGGACTATGTTTTCCTACTGTGCAGTTCATGTTTCATTCCGAGTCACACTTAAGCAGGTTCAGCAGCCGTGCATTTTAACTGTTCTAAAGGCATGTTATTTTCATGTAAAAGTAGATGTAAAAACAGAGTCTGAAATAAATCCAGGTTGACTAATATCAGCTGTGTTAATTTTCTAGAATTAAAACTTTCCATCTGAACCTGTGTATGTTTTAGGAACATCATGGATGGTTCACTTGAACTGGTTTCTCCAGTTTTGATTCCTGCTGTTTTGTATCCTCAGCTTTTGATTGAAAGGAATTAGTTCCTTCCAAACCAAAAAGACATTTTGGAAGAACAAGTTGTGGATTTCTGGATCTGGTCATCTCTAGCTACTCTGGCTTTTATGTCTGGCACAGATGTCTCAGATAACATCCAGCTATAATCAAACTTCCATCTACCTTTTTTATTTCTTGTTCTTAGTTCTTGATTCTTAGTTCTTAGTTCTTAGTTCTTGATTCTGGGAAACACATATGCATATTCATATTACCAGCTATCTGTAAGATCCAGGCACACAAGCATGCACTGCAAAAGTTAACATATAACATGTTGAAATTCAGCCTTTTTCTGTGAATTCGTCTGTCTCCTGCTGTTATCTGTGTGGTGTATTTTATAATAGGGCAGATCATACATTAAAGATCCTTATTGATCAGCCATGATTTGAAGAAGTGCTATTTAGACTTGGCCTAGAGTTAAGCATAAGTCAAATCAAGGACAGGGCTGGCAAGTGTTCAGGCTCAGGCACCACAATGTTGAAATTTGCATTTATTCTAATTTGTTCAGATATGATTTCTGCCATGCAGCCAGTGGTTAAGGCTGACCTTAAATCCAAAGAATCCTTGACTCTTAGTCTGTTTCCAAAGGCTTAATCCTTTTTTGTCTTGGGTTTCTTTTATTCCTCCTTATACCTTCACAGAATTTAATGATACTTCTGCTGCTGTTTTATTTTTCATTTTTATTTATTTGTCTATTTATTTGTGGATTATTGTTATTTTTGCACTTTCTTTTTGAACTATTAATTTCATTTAATCCTACTTCTGCAGCACTCTGTTTCAGCTGACACGCAAGCATACTTTGGATTGCATCAGTGGTACTCTGCCAGAGCCAGTATCCCAAAGTGATACAAGGCACTCCTCCAGAGTCTGGGCTGAACACAGCCTCCACTTTTCTCCCTGTGGTTAAAAATTGGAAACTGCACAGAGAAATCTTCCTAGCACCATCATACCACAAATCAACAGTTTAGTGAGGGAGAGTTACAAATATTACAATTGGAACAAAAAGGGGAAATTAAGAAACAAGCTGTGCTGCCCAAAGTACCCATCTGTCATCTTTGTAGGTAACCTGGCAATGTTGTCTTTTGTTTTAATAGGTAGAATCTTTAATAGGTAGAATCAGCTGTCTGTTGCTGTGCAGGCAAGACATCTTACCCATTCTGCTCGTTTCCTTCATAATGTCCTTGTGTTAATCTGTGTGTCCCATGTGCACTCTGAGGAAAACAGCTTCCTTCTCCAGGCTGACTGCACTGAGGAAGAGATTACTGTGTACAAAACAGGGGACGGCCTGACCTCACTTTCAGTGCCCAGCCCTCGAGCATCAGGGTTCAGCAATCACAGATGAAAGTCCTTGTGAGTCCCTGGAGCTCACAGTCTGCAAGTGGGTAGTGCTGCGCACAGTTTGATTACATACAGAGTTGTAGAAGACATTGGGTTCTTCAGAAATTCAGTAGCTTCAAATTTGAGAAACTCTACAACGTACATATGAGTTAGAATTTTTCAGAGGATTATATGTAAATTTATTTCAGGGACAACAAGATGCACACCTTACCCGTTACATGCTCTTCAAGATAAAAAAAACAATAAAACCCAATCCTTTTAAGATTTCCTTTTTAATATTGCCACAACAGTGTATTTTTCTCTCTGACTTGCTTCTTGTAAACAGCTGAGTCTTTTCTTGCTGAAAAGCTTTTCAATATTTTTAGCCAACGGCATGGAAAATTTTGACACAAAGATTTATAAGAAGCTGAAGTTAAGTTGTTTTAATGGGGAGCGGCAGGTAGCTGTAGTGTATGGAATTCTGTGAGCCCAGAGTATAATACACATACATGAAAACACAACCTTAATGTTACATTGGCCAAGTGAATAGAACACAAAAGACTTTTATTCTGTTAAAGGAACATAAAATATTTTAAAACAATTTAATATTTTTTTTGCTAATAGTAATTGCGTTCATGTGGGTAAGCAAGGTGTCCTGGTTTGAGGTAAAACAGAACCAACTTTCTGTTCAGTAATTTTATTTCTTAGCTAGGCCTCTTCTAACTCTCTGAAATTAACAGCATGTTGTGCTGAAAACGGTTCGTTCACAGAGTGGTAAGACCAATGTATACAATTGGTGCCAAGGAATGGAACGCAGAGAGGATCTTGCTTATACTTATTGCTATAACAACCAAGGTCGGCTAATTTCCTTATTTGCCCCACTGGAGGGTCAGAAACGGAAAAGCATAGAGGGGTTCCCACCTGCAGGGGGGAGTGAAGAGGACAGGTGACCCAAAACTGACCAACGGGGTATTCCATCCCATCTGCCCCATGCTCAGTATGAAAGCTGAGAGATCAAAGGGTTGGTCTTCTCTTTTTCTTCAATGGCCGATGTCCGAGGAAGACCCTGTCTGTTCATCTGCCTTTGATCCCGATCCATGTGTTCCTGACTCCAGCTCTGGAGTCTAGTTCCCACCTGTTGCTGAGTCCAGTCTGGGACTTCCCCAGTGCCTGCCGGTGGTGTCATCCTGGGAGCTTAATATGGTTTTGTATATACTGTATCTATTTTATTATTTCCTTTTTATTTTATTATTAATATTTCATTAAATTAGTTCAGTTTCTTCTAAACTTGTAAATCTCTTTATGTCTCCTCCTCCTCTCCGTGTGTGACAGGTGGGGGAAGAGCATCTTGCTGGCCATTGGCCAATTCAGCCAAAACCACGACAGAAGGCTAGCAGATTTACACCTAGTATGGAAATCTGACCTTTCCTGTAAATCTGAGCAAGATAACAGGTCTTTGATTTCATCTGGAGTGTAGAGTTTTTATCTGCCTAGCACTGAGGCTGGAAGCTTTTCTGTTTGTAGCAGGCAACTCTTTTGCCATAAGTTGAGATTCCATATCACATACTCAGTAAGTTTCTGTATTACAAAGGTTGTGCAAATTGAATTACACTAACACCACCTATGGATTCAGAGCTATCTTACTTGCATAACAAATGGACTTACAAACAGTGTGCATACTGTACACTCACCAATTAGGTTTTCTTTTCAATCATCTTAGTTGTTAAGAAAAAGAATGAAGGTTTTTTCTTGGGTGGTGGTGTTGCAAAGAAAAGCTGCTAATGAAGGAATGATGAATGGTCTGATTGTGTTGCTGTTTGTATAGTTTCACCTTCATTTGCATCAGTACCAGGCACAGATTCCAAGACTCATTTTCCAGTTTTCAGTGCTCCTCTTCTTTGGCCCCTGCCTGCACTAGAACCAACCAAACAAGCATATTTATCTTTACCTCCTAGAATATAGAATAGGACTATTTCCCCTCTTGCATCATTGGGGCCTACACATGGTGGAATGAGTGTCTCTCACCAAGCACATCTCCTGTCTTCTGTTGCAGGTTGATTTGGAAATCTGACACGAACTGGAGGATACACTGTGAGCCATCGCTATACTTTCCCTCAGGAACGCTTAATGTAACATCCATTTCCTGCTCCAAGGATTGGATCTCTTATTTAGTATCCTTTTCCAGCAGTTCCCACACTGTGTTTGGCACTGTGAAAGTAACTACCACTACCACCAAAACCAGAGAAAGCACACAAAAAGTGTGTCAGATTGCTTACATAGCTACCCCTAAATGATTGAAATCAAAAGCCTGTGAGTCTATTCTGCAGAGCAAACAGCGGAGCAATTCCTCTCTCCCCATAGCAGCAAATGAGATTACAGAACCCACATTTGAGAAGTGACTCTTCATTTCTGGAGTTCTTTGGATCTTCCTATTTTTCCTGTTATTTTGAAAATACATCAGCTGCCAAAAAAATAATTATTTTCTTTTTATAAAAGAAAAAGAGAAAATGAAAGAATGTAGCCCTTTGTTTTCTATATCTGTTCAGGAAACAAGCTTCACTTGATTGAATGCCGGGGAGAGAATAATGCAATCTCCCATTAGGCTTATCTGCATCTTTTTCCAGCATGACAGTTTAAGTCTGCTGGCTACAGATGGCCTTTGACAACTTACAACACTTGCTGTTATGCCAGTGTATGACTTCATCTGTGTGACACTGCATGTGACTACAGCTTTCTTCCTCTTTTGCTTGCAGAAACTGTTCTCTATTTCAGTAGCACCAGAATAACAGAGGTTTCCCTTGCATAATAGAACAAGAAGTCTAAAACTGCACTGCTGCTTACGCTAGAAGAAATTGGGAGCTGGAAAAAACAGTATTGTCTTGGAATCTGTTTGGCTTTTTAACCACGAAGTCTGAAGTTATCTTGGCCAAATTTGGTGAAGCATCTTTACAGCTTCAATACTTTTTTGAACCAACAGTTTCCAATTCTGTTGAGGTTCACCTGGCCATTTAATAGTTTCTGTAATATCTATCCCCCATGCACAAGAACGCTTCCCAAGTAAAGAAACACCATGCTTTGCAGAGCTGTCCTGTTCTGGTGCAAAGCCTGTGGACCTGTGCTGGCATTTGCAAGAGCAATTTTTTTGTCTCCTCTGAGTCTTGGCAACCTCAGGGAATGCTACAATTTGAATGAATGAAGTCATCCATCATCTAGCAGTGACTAGAGTAGGTTGAACTCATGAACTCATTCCCGTTCTGCCTTTTGCTTCAGAAGCTGGAAAAAAGTGAAGTTTATATTCTGGACTTTTCTTTTTACCACCTTTGATCAGGGCTAACAGTTTGCTCTGTAGTTGGTAGCTCTTGTCTTTTCTTCATTTTTATTTTAACTGTTTGATCTAAACATGGTCCCAGGACCTATTCCAAGACAGGTAACAATATTGGTTTTAAAAAAAAGAAGGGAGGGGGGAATATTTTTATCTTTTTCCTCAACATTTTTTTTCTTTTTATTGTTCTAGACAAAGAGAGAGGTGAGATACACATACGGTGATATAGCTCACAGGCAGTGCATATGTATGCTGTCAAAATAGTCCACCGTAGGCCTGGACTGGGGATGAAGTTTAGCAAATATTGGGCCTCATAACAGAAGATGATAAACAAAAAGCTAAATGTTATACAGGAAAAACACTCCAGTCCTAAGAGAACATAGTGGTGGTGTTATCTGTCACCACCTGAATAGCAGCTTGCTCTAGCAGACATGGAAATACTTTGAATGCCAGGCACATGGCCTCTGAGTCCTTGGGACATTTATAGTGCAGAAGGGACCATGAGTCTTCCCTCTTCTAGGAAGTTCTCTGCTGTGTTTTGGAAGAGGGGATCCAGCTGGTTGTGGCAGAAGGAAATAGTGGCTTGCAGGGGAAAATCAGTGTGCCCAGCTGGAGCAAGGCTTGATTGGTAGAGACGGAGTTGTATTTTCATTATTTTTTGTTTTTAATGGAACTACAAGAAGCCTTCTCTGAACTGTATGGTACAAGCATTTCAAAGTCTTCATATTAGTCTTTCAGTTTTAGCAAAATGATGTGTTTTTCAATATCCAGGCAACAATGAAGAGTATATATAATAATCTAATAGGTCAAAGATCACATTTCAAAGATGATCCTGTCTTCAGCTTGCAGTCACACTCCTGTGAAAATGCCACTGTCATGAGTCTGTGGACCATGCTAGAGAATAGGAAAATTAATACATGCTTATCTGAAAATTTATCTTCTTTGAGTGATAATGTCCTTCAGTCTGGCCCACTGTCAAAAACAGTGGACAGCCTAGGAGAGGAATAAAAATTAGCATCACAAGATTTGTATTTGGTATTGCTAAGGAGAACCCTGCTTCTGCAGAGCATGAGGAAATTCCATAGCAATTTCAGAAGACAGTTTATTAAAATAAAATTGAACTATCCTGGGTAAGTAAACTGCCCTGATCAGAGGGGAGTCTTGGAAATGAAGCATTCTGAGAAGCTGATTCTGGCACCATGCTCTAAGCCCTTGGCTGATGAATGAGTCACAGGATAGGTCTGTGACTCTCTTTACAAGATAACTTCTTCAAGTGTTGCTAGTAAAATGTTATATTCCCCACATCCTGCTAATAAAGGGTGGGGCAGTTGTTGCAGATTTAAAACTTTGACACTTATCCCATCTGGTCATATGGTAATTTAAGTGATGAAAAAATAGAGGAATGACACTGACAAAATTTCTATCCCAGTTTCTTCAGTCATGTGGCAAACATGTTAGATGAACAATCAGGGTGGCATCCAGTCTGTTGGAGGTGTTGAGTTATAGTTCCTGTACTGGTCCACCACCTCCTCTATCAGGCAAAGCGCTTGATCCCTTCCAGCTGGCAGGCATGTAGCCAGCTAAATGTAATCTCTGTTGTGGTGCTCAAACCACCCTCTTCACAGACATAGCTACCAAAATGTTAATATTATTTCTGTAGAATCTCCTAATACAACTCTTCCTCCAAAAGATCTTGGATCAAAAAAAATGTTTACTTCTGTGCCCTTGATCCTTGTGACCGTGGATGAATCTGTCTGCTCTCTTGTTTTGAGACTTAAGAACATGTGAATTTTCCCCTTGTTTAGCCTGATCTTTCTCTATCTAGTGACTGTGAAGTTGAGCCCTTGGAAAGGACAGAGAAGAATAGCAGCTGCCTGGCTGTGAGAAATCACTTTGGTGGGCAGTTTGTGAAAGAACAGAGTCTGTTAACTGGTAGTGATATAAATATTCAGGACTGGATTGACAGTATGCAGGACATAAGCCTGCTGGGAATAGTGAAATTGAGACATGACTTCTTTCCTTCTTTTGTACTCCTTTTGTGAAGGCATGAAAGGTATCCAGCAACAAGTTTCTTTCCTTCCCCAAGATAAGCGATTAGAGGACAAATTAAGCTGAACAGTGAGGAGTTTTTGTTGGTATTGTTTTCCACTTGGTTTCAACTTCTGCAAAGCTAGAGCTGATAAGTGAATATGGTTTAGATAGCCTGCTGGACCCTCACAAAAGTGTCGAGTCTTAAGGCTGCTCTCGCTTCTCCTAGGCTGAAGAGGGGCTGTGTAAATGATGGAGAGCTCTTTGCTGTTGGCTACATTGGGCCTTTTTTTTTTTTTTTTGTTCACCT
>VYZM01017602.1:20783-45308 GCA_013398915.1 Dromas ardeola
TGCCTATAAGTTTGAGGCTTGATGCAAAGGAATAATTAATTTCAGTGACAGTGAAGAAGTAGCTCTCCGTGACAGTTAGGGGGCTGCATTTAAGAGCTAATTAATATGGTGACATCAGTACTGAGGAATATTATTTGAAGTCAGATGTGGCCAAAGAGACCAATGGTTCTACCCTAAGACATAAGCAACCTAAAAAAAAAAAAAGTTTAAATGGGTTTCCAGTATACATATTCCCAAATGTTTAAAACTGATCGTTAGAGCACTTTTTAACTTACCCACTCTGGGTCAGATGAAACCAGTATGATTACTCTACAGCACTTATAATATCCAGATGGTGTGAATATTAAAGCTAAACTAAGAAGTTACAATTCTGCTTATCAGTAGACTGAAAACTGCATCAGGTCTGAGATTTTTCCCAATAATATAGACTAGGACCTAGATCTGTTTGTGTGTATTATGTAGTTGCATGTGAAGCAGAACCATTTTGTCTATGTACTTATATTTATGCCCTTTATTTCCCCTTTTCTTTTTGGACATTTTTGTGTAGGCAGCAGGAGTGCACCTGAGATGAGCTCTGAAAATTGTTGGGTAATCTGCAGGCAAAAAGCATAGTAGGGGAAATGCATGAAAGGAAAGCTACCAGATAGTGAAAGGAAACCAAGACTGACTTTTTTCCTTTGTTCTTATTGACACATGCTGTTTCTATTTCACATTCTTACATTGCTGAGAAACCCTGCAAACAAAACCAGTTCATGCAGTATAGAGCTGAGTGTGTGCAGAATGTAAAGAGGGAGATATCTGTAGTCAGCCTACAAGAGCTTGCCACATTATTTCCATGCACACAAAAACTTAATTACTTTTTGGCAGCAGATTTATTGCCCTGAGAGGCAACCTTTCTGCAGTTTATATATTTTATGTCACTAAGTTTTTCTGAAAAATTGACTGCCATATTCTTAAGCGGTAAATAAACAGCTAGTGTTAAGTTATGAATTATGTTCTGAAGCATCAGTCAATATTGTATTAAAATTACTGCACTTGGGATTACTGTTATATTGTATAATCTTAACCAGGAGCATCTGACTCAGTCTTACTGAGTATCTCTCCATACCCTTGAAAAGACAAGTAGCTTTAGTACTAGATTTAGTACATTCTTGCAGGATTTCTCTAGTTAATGAATGTTTTACTGAGGATAGAATTTGATCCTGTAGTGTCTTTAACTTTTTTTTTCTGTTGACTTTATATGTCCTGTCATCCCTTTATGAGCTCTCAGGATGAAAAAACAAGGCTGAGTTGTGGACTCCTTTCTGAGCTGGTCACTAGCATTTAGCTATAAGGGACAGGTCTGCCCTTGGATTTTTAGAATTGTAGCCCTAAATAGGAAATGCTAAAACTGCAGGATTATAGCTTGAAATAAAAATTTGGTCCCAGTGGTGAAGTAACAGAACATTTTCTCAGCCAAAAGCTGCTTAGTCAGACAACCTGAGAGTAATGGACTGGCTATATTTGTATTGCTGCAGTGACACATTGCAAGACTCAAACCTAGAGGGCACAGCTGGCTCAAGATCCCTAATCGAAGATATTCACAGTAATGAAGCATTGTCAACAGTAAGCCGGTGGTAGGCAGATGGCAGTACACAGACTACTGCGAGGGGTCTCCTCACATTCAAATTCCCCATTTTATCTGCAGGGGTGTTCTTTTCTTAATAGGGGACTCGTAGCTGTGCTTAATGGGCTCTGATTAATGACTAAAAAGGAAAAAAGATGAAGAATTAGCTCCTTTGTGATTTTTCCTTCTTTCTTTCACCCATCCTTAACAGGCTGTAAATGGATTTTCTGTAGCTGCTACATTTCTCTGGGAAAATCATCACTGTATCTTTTTGGATGATTACTCATTATCTACAGGGTTTGTGCTCAGCTCTTGCACTGCAACAGTGAGAGACCAAGAGGAAACAAGAAGACCTTTCAGTTACTACGTGAGAATTCCACCTGGGGTGTCTATGGGAAAAAAATTGCCCCAACGCTATTCATCCCCAAGACAGTAACAAGACACGGCTAGCCTCATTGTGACCTAGCAGGCTCTGGACACTTAGTTTCTGCAACCATCATGACTACCTGGCTCCTCTTTAAGCAGCTATAACTGTGCACACTCAAACATGCTGTGTAAACATCACAGACTGCAAAACCCTCACATTTTCTACATTGTTTTAGCCCACCATCTGCATTTTTAGAAGGCTTCAGATTTCCAGATATTCATGATCTAGAATATGTAAAACTAGCAGCTTTTTTTTGTTGATAAGGTTAAGAAATGCAAAATTTTAGTTTATCCTTCAAGCTCAGCAAGTAATTCCAACTTCAAGGAAACCTCTGTGGAGTAAGTTCCTTGATGTCCCATGTTTGCACTCTATTTGCAGAGAGTTTGGCATACGCAATGTCACAGTGTTTGTAGGAAGTGTGTTGGGTCAATATTTCACTTCTGAAGTCTTGAGAAAGAACGAGGAAGATTTATCAGCTGAGAATAATGCTGCCTGTACAGGGGGGAGGAAAAAGAAAAGGAAACCTGTATAATTCAATTAGAAAAAAAATGCTGTCCATATCAATAGTTAAGTCCTTACTTCAGTGAGGCTGTAAGGCCCGCTATAGGGCAGGAAAGAAAAACCATTTTAATACAGGCAAGCAATTTTTCAAAGCTGAAGAACCTAAAAAGATGTGGCCTTTTTTTCCAAGTATATGCAGCCCCCAAACAGATGTAGCCATTGGCTTCTTCCAAAAGCGCAGCATGGTTATGCGGCTACGCTGTGATGAAAGAGAGAATGCAGAGATTATTTAATTAGGGATTCCTACCACAGAAACTATGGGAAAAAATTGCCCCTGTGCTGATTTTAAAAATGTGCTCTTGCAGGTGAAGGACAATGGGTGATGGAAAAGAAAAACCTACTTTCACAGAAAGGTAAACATATAGACAATTTAGGCTACAGTTTTTGGCTCTGTACCTCTGAAATATTTGAGAGAATTTTACATGGCATGTTTCTTAGAGCTGAGGGATATTCTGGTGTGTGTGAAAATTTTTTTAACAGGAAACATTAAATTTGTTAATAGTTTGTGATAAGCTTATTGTCTGTGATAAGTTTGAAGCTCAATCCAAAGAAATATATTTCATTTTGTGAGGAGGTGATTAACTCTGAGCACACTGCAAGTGAGAGAGAGTTTCCCCTGACCCAAACTTGAAGTGATGCAACACCAATCAGCTACTTGGACTCTCACAGATGTGTGAAGTTTTAAAAAGGAGCTATTATAGAAAGCTTCTGTGATTTGCCAGTGTTGCAAAGGCATTACATAGGTTGATTGAGAAAGGAAAGTAATTTCAGCACTCTGCAGAGTATGACTTAGTATTTTCAGAGCTGAAAAAAGCTTCTTATGACTGCTTCTTCCTTGGCTTATGCTTATATATCCTTTTTTTGGAAAGGATTCAGATGCTAGTGCTTGTGGTTTGAAGACTTCATTGGTTCAAGAACGTAAATGTTGGCAGCCTACATAGAATTAGTGACATGTAAAAATTTATGTAGTATGGAGTGATCTTACCTAATCATGAAGACACAGGTATTTATAGATTGCACAATGGCTTGTTGCCTGTAAAGTAACAAAATCTGTAAATATCTGCTGTTTGGAATTGGCCTCCCAGGGCACCCACTTTCAAATAGGTAGGCCCCACTTAATGGAAAGCATCAAACAACTTTAAGCTGTCATTCTTCCCTACCTTCCTTCCCTTTTCCACCAAGCTATACCTATATGCACAGAGCAGTGTGACTTTTCATTATCATCTCTCTTGGTATTGAATAAGAAATCCACAGTCTTAAACAATAAATTGACTTAGCTTAACTAGGTAACATACGGAGATAAATTTTATGTTTACAAAGGAAGGTAAGTAGTAGGTAGAAAATTAATTCTGCTGTTTACTACTCTTAGAAGTAAGCCAGAAAGAACAGTAAAGCATGTTGTAGTATAGAATAGTGTCTTGTGTGTGTCTGTAAGATGGTGAAGTCAATCTATGAAGATCTAATGTCTGTTGAACTCAGTGGAAAGATTCTCTAAGGAGTTGGGATGATCTGGAGTCTAAGGCTGGGGTAAAAGATTTGCTGTCATCTCAAAGCTGTGTCCTCTTTACTATCCAGCAATGGTTTTTATTGCTATATCCCAAAATAAATTAAAATATGTTTTTGTTTAAAAACCATTAAAAAATTATAATGCATTTGAAGGAAGGAAACATAGACAGAGGAAAATAGCTATAGAGGAAAAGAGGAAGATGATGTGGATCAAAGAGAATGAAAGCAGAATATGTTGAAGTGAGGTCAGAAGTTGCTCTTAGAAAATATTCCCTTTGAGGATTTGGGTGTATGATTTTAAAAAAATAATTTGACTTCTTCTGTGTAAAGAAAAGAAACAAAAAGAAGGCAGAAGTATTTAGTAAGTAATGGTTGGGGATTGGCTATTGCTCTGTCCCTAGAGGACCGTATTTGGACCTTTTGTTTTATTGTGGGAATTTGTCAAGCATACTTTGAACTCAGCATTGATGTGGCAAAGAAAGTTTGAGCTAGCAGAGAAGGCCACTTCCTCGGAAAATGTAATGACTCAGAGGTGACAGCAGCAGCAACGACTACCTGTGAGGATCAGAGTTACTCAGCATTATTGTCTGACTGGACCAAATCAGTTCCCTGACACCATTCTCAGAGGTCTGCTGGTGAAAGCTCAAACTGGAGAAGGCTCTGCCAGGGCTGTCAAAGAGTTTGTGAGGTAATATACACTATAGCTGACTGAAAGATGACGTTGCATTCCAGTTTGGGGTGTTTCTTTTTAAAGTTGTTGTGTGATGCCTACCCAATAACAATTGAGAAATGAAGAGGCTGTTCCAGGCTCGTTCATTTGGACTTTGCTCTGTTTGCATTTTGTTAGTAATTCTGCTTCTCCACAAGAAACATGCATATTAACAAGTAAGAGTAAAAATATAGAAAAATCCTGACGGCAGTTACCTTCAGTTGGCATAAATTACACAGGTTAATTATAATTGAGGTCTGCTGGTTTAGTGTGGCTAAGGACTTCCCCAAAATAAGTACAGCATGTAGCACAATTGTAATGTACCTTCAATTAACAGAAAATTAGAAACACTTGTAACTGCTAGTATATATGGTAAATAACCAATAACCAAATAGACTCAGTCATTCATTTCTATTTGAACTCCATTTGTAAGAAGCAATGGCAGATTTTCTGAATCAGATATGTAAAATGACTGCGATAGCTTTTCTTCAGCCATGAAATGAGACATTTGAACATGGTAGGTCACCCAGCATTTTTATAACATGAAATAATGAAGTAGTTAAACGTTCTTAGTGTCCTACAAATTGGTTATAATGGAAGTAAGTTACCTTGGTTGAAAATCGCTTAATGGACAACTTAAGAGGGGTTTCATTTTTTTGGGAAGTTATTGAGATGTTTATTATATTGTACAGACAAGAGAGTTTTGGTCAAAAACTTTGAAAAAAAAATTATGCTCATCAGAATCTTTATTAATGTAGCCTTGATGCTGTGTAATGCTGTCCAGTTTGAACTTGAAAACCACATTTCTAGCACTGATACAATTGTGCATCTTGGATGACTAAGAAACTAAGCAATTGTCATCTCTAATCTGCTATATCTCAACATGGATGCTCATTGTACTGCCACAATGCTTGTAAAAAAAAAAAAAAAAAAAAAAACAAAAACCAAACAAAAAAACACTAAACACAAAAAAAACCTAAACCAAAAAAGTCACCATGACAGCTTACATTAACTGAAGGACTAACTCACTATTTTTAGCATTCCTGAGTGAAATCTGTGTGTACAATCAATGTTAATATAAATGCTCCTTAATAAGAACTCTGTGCCTCTTTGTGTCAGCTTCCACCATGGGAAGAATTCAAAAAGAGGGGAGCCTTCCATTGGCAGCCTTTGAAGAGCAGGGAGACTCTTCAATGGCTTATGGTCTAGGGAGACTCTTTCAACCAACCAGGTTTGTCTATTGGAAAGATATTTCTAGTAGCTAGCAACAGGGTTTTCCTTCTTTTCAATAAATATAACCAATTTATACTTCCAACAGGGAGACCAGATACAATTTGCATTCTATTTTTAGTCTAAGTCATAATTTTGGTTTGGGGCAGGTTTAGGTACATAGACTACATACACAGGCTAAACAAAGGAGACAATGAACAGTGCCAAAAGAGTAAAGTGCCAAAAGAAAGTTCCTGAAAGAAAAATCAGCCTTTTTGAGACAGTCTTCAATTTCATTTTGGAACAAGGAAAGAACAAAAGTTATCTATGTCCATTATTGGTGGGGGGAGAGAAAGAAAAGAATGATTGATACAGCGTGGAAATGAACAAGAATAATTTTAGTCATGTGAGTGAATTTTATTTTTTTTTCAAACAGAAAATATTCAGTTTTAATGGTCTCAGTTTACCCACTGGCTACTCTCTTCGGTACTTTCACTTTCTACAGCAGTACTTTCAGTGATCATTTCTACATTTCTTCTTCTATACCAAATATCTTACAGTTTGGATCGTTGCTGTCCAGGTTAAAAGTGGGAAAGCAATAGTTACGGGATGGTTAATTTTATTTAGTCAGAATTCAGTGAAATAATTCTCTGCTTAACTCACTGCTTGATATTTTTAATGCTTGAAAAATATTTCAAATTGAAGGATTGTATCATGCAGTGTGCATGAGTGCTGTGAATCAAGTCCCTATTAAAGGTTTTTACCCATCCATCTTCTGTTCCTCTTTAACATAACAAATATTAAATAAGGTCACATTTGGGAAAGTCTGAAGTTGTGATATCTTTCAATTACACTTAAGTATTCTTGGATTTCTGGTATCGTAATAGGGCTAATTCTACAGTCCCTTGGGGCTGTACAAAAATAATGGGAGCAGGCATTTCAGCAAGTTCTCAGGGTTAAATCCTGAAATACAGGTCCTCTCTTTGGAGCTAATTCTTTATGCATTTATGTATTGCTGTTAAGCAACACAGGCTTACTTACTTCCTCGAGTAAAATTCACATGTACGGGTGAGGCTTCTTGGATATTTTTGGCTTCTGGGAAAACATGAAGCAATGTAAAACAAACTAGGCTGTAAATATTTTTCATCACTGTTGCAATCTTGTTGCTTCGATACACAAACAGTAAAATACAATTTAGGGGAAGCTAGAAACGTAATAATAAGATTTATTGAAATAGTTAATAGTGCAATGGTCCATTTTTGATATCTTTGTAATGATGTAAATTTCTAAAGCCTACTTTAAGTGTCTGCTAGATGTGTGAAGCCTGGAAATAAATTGTTTTGCATTTATGAAGTCAGAGGAACTACATTTGGCATAAACTGCTTCAGAAGAATTTAATACACATCACTGCCTGACAGCTTGGTTTGTTCTACATGTATTAAAGACAATTCTAGTGTTTTTTTACTGAGTGCTATCATCTTTTTGGATGAAGTCTGCAGCATTTCTACACATGAATTATTTTATTTATGTGAATACTTTTATTGAACTCATGCATGTAAATATTTTCAGCGTCGAGTCTTGTTTAGTGTAAATTCTTCAGGGAAATTATTACAATGCTTAACTTTTGGCTCCCTTGTAACAGATGTGATAATTTAAAAACATATCAGAAATACATTTATAAAAACTTCAGTGGCAAATACTCTTTCTAAAATGTGTTTTGAAAAAGGACATACCACTTACTAACCATTAAGAAGAAATTTGCAGGAGTGTAAAAGCATTGGATTTATGTACGTTGGGAGACAAAAGTTAAATTTTTCAGATTAACTTGTTTGTTGTTGTCTTGGGCCATATCTTCCATTTAAGTTAAATGCATCTGGATAAAATTATAAAGTCAGATCAGTACTTCACACTGCTGAATATATTTCACCAAGAGAGTAATTGAAATGCGTTTTGTTGCCTAGGATTTCCTGCTACAATATCTGTCTTACTGAAATCTTTCCTAATACAGAGAAAAACTACAGATTCAGGTAAGAACACTGATTTTTTTTTCTTTTTCTTGAACCATTGAAGTGTAAGCATTCGGAGACATGCATCAAGTCTTCTAATTCACATTTTCTAGCTGTGCTATATAGTGTAAAGGGCTTCAGAAGCATCTTTCTGTTCCAGGATGGAGTTTACATTGCATGCCTTGCTTTATTAAATGCAAGAAGCACACCAGCACTAGAAATGCCTGGCTGATAAGCTGATGCACTTTTTATCTACTTGGAACCTGACTGACATCTTTGAACACTGTTGTATCTAAACAGCCTTAATATGTGACCTCATTTCTTAAATACCATCACTTGAACAGCTCTTGTTGCTAAAATAAAAGCAGTGTTGATTCTCTCTTGTGAAAACTCTTACAGACCCTCTGACAAGCTCAAAGTAAACCACACCTTCTTTTATGATAGTAAAAATGATTGCTTATTTGTAGCAATCACAGTGTACCTATAGCAGCAACTACAGTGAAGTTATCCGCTTGCGGTTTTTATCACATTCACTTTATGTTAAGCTGTGACTGTCACAGAAAGCTCTGGCACACGGAATAAGACTAGGAAACAGACTTCAATGAAAATGATCCCAGAAAGGTAAAGTGGCGGAATAATTTTGTGTTCTTATATTGACAAGTAGCTTATTAACTACTCCCTAAAATGAGGGATGATTTGAGTTGAGCCAATTTTACAGTAAAATAAAAGAGGCCAGTATCAGCTTTCTCATTTTATGCTGTCTTTTAATGGTCGGAAATAAGCCTTCTGTAATGCAGCCTTGTCAGTACTTTGTTAAGTGTAACAAGGATTTTAAAAAGACAAGCTATGCCTTACATTCAAACACAGCTATGTTTCTCTGTTTCTATTGTTTCTCTGGAAACAAGGTTTGTAAGTTTTTTCCCAAGAGGTGATATTTGGAAAACCTGAACTTTTATTGGGAACCTGAAGTATGGTCTGGTTAAAAAGAAGGTTAAAAATTTTATCTATGAAAACCATTTTTGTGAGAGGACTGATGTACAAATCCCCTGCAAAGTAAATAAAAAAGAAAAAAATCTTATTTTAGTTAACATATTTATTGACTATTGTTTGACAATCTTTTCAGTTAGAGTTTGATGCTTAAAATAGTATTTTGAAATGCAATTGTGACTACATATTGGCATATAATTGTTTTGCAGATGCAGTTATGACTATAGATACACACTCTGTTACTTGTTGGGTTTTGTTACTCCCGGCAGTATTGAGGCAAGTGCCATTAAGGCCAAAGAGGTCACAGGGCAGAAAGGACATTCAGGTAACTACCACATCTTTAACATAATCTAGACCTCACCCCCCAAAAGCTGTCTATAAATTGTTTTAAATTGTGTTTTATTTTCAGAATATAACCTAATTTCCTTAAAGTAAAAACTTTTAAAATATAAATCCTGCTGTTACATCCAGTCCAGCAAATACTTCACTACTAAGCACAGTTTTGGATGATAGATAGGGCAGGTTGTGACTTTGAAGAGGAACGCACATATACAAGCACTGCAGAATCAAGACCTGTAGAGTATCAGAGTGCTTACGATTTTATGCATGAATGTAAGGGTCAAAAGAATAAGCAATTAGTGTTGCCCTTGAATTATGTATTGCATTACAACCATCATCTATTTATTGAAAGTTTTACTGGATTGAAATAAAGGTAGATTAAGTGGACAGATTTATACTAAAGAGAACTATTTTTAATCTTTCAAACCAGTAATATGAACTGCCATCAGGATCAGTGTATGCTTGTCGCTTATTTCTTACTTTGTTAAGGGAAGAGTGTGACCAAGAGTGACAACTTTAATTTGTATTTTAATTTATAACAACCAGATATAGCATTTACATAAAAATAAAGAACTTCAGTGTAACTTTGGATGCCAAACCTGCATGTTAGGGAAAAGAAAGGGAAAAAAAAAAACCACCTTGAATACAATCTCTGTGTAACTTTGGTGATCATAGTAGGTTGAACGTTTCTGCAGGAGAAAGACAGTAAGTGCAGTCAAGTTGTTAGTTATCTGGGCACATTTGTCTACCTGCTGGTGAGACGGAGAGTACTCATGCGAGCCTGTTTGGCACTTGGGAAGGTGAGGGAATTGCTGCCTTGGAGAAATCACTCAGATTGAGATTCCACAAGGCTTTAAAGGTCAAGAGGAAGCACCTTGAGGCTAATATTGAATGTGGCTGGCAACCAGTGTAACTAAGCCACTATGGGAGTTATGTGCTTGCTCTGTCTGCTGCCAACAAAACTCCTGCCAACATCTTTTTGCAGTAGATGAAGTCTACTAATTCTGCATGCATACACACCAGCAGAAAGGGTCTAACATTACGCTGATCTAAATGGAACAAAACATAGACATGAAGGAGGACAGTTGCACCCAAAAGAGGCAAGGAAGAATATTGGCAATATTCCCAAAAAGAAAAGAGAAATATTTCACTACCATGAAGGCACATGGCACACAGAGGTTCCTAGGCTTGAGATAGAGCAATATGAGATGTTGTAAAAGACATATAGAGTTTAAATTTTGTCTGGACAACAAGGATATTTTCTCTGTTCATATTGCATTAATTTGCAGACTTCTTAACACTCTGCATACAGAGTAGTCAGGTGCACTGACAGTGCACAGAAGTGGCAGATGGAATAGTGGTAATGATTTTTAATTCAATCTTTGTGATACTTGGCATATGAATGAAATTTAAGCTTCCTGGTAATCTTATTAGATTCATAACTGAAAAATTTACAGATTGAAGGAAAGAACTGTGCTGTGATGACATCCATAATCAGTGATTTAATGAAGTAGTTAAATCCACTGTAGATCACAAACTGTTTTTAATTGGAAACATTGGACAGTTTAACCTTTCTATCAAATGTTCAGAGGAAATCAAATACTCCATTGTATAAAAAGCAGCTGGGACACAGGGAGAACGGCACTTATATCAGTGTTCTGTAAGAGGTCAATGACAATTTTAATTGATGCTATTTCAGTTCTTGTGGTATGGTGGTAACTAGAATAGAAATATCTGAACTGCTTGTTCTTAGAAATATGTGGACTTTATTCAGGAGAACCTTCAGCTTAGAATCAAGTACAAAGATTAGATGAAATCTGCAGATACAAGAAAACGGATGCAGTTAAAGACCATTTTATGGGTACATCCCATTCCATTAATTTCTGAAAAATACAGGGAGTAGCAACATTCACTTATTTTCAAAGACACAGTTAATAGTTAAGCCAGATATCATTAAAAATACATGTTACACAAAACCTAGTATACAATTCTAAACAAAAAAGATCATAAACAACAGTTACTTTAAAGATTTGTTTTCTTGATTTTTTTTTTTTTTAGACTTTGCAGAGCCCTTTTATGGATTGTTCTTGTTCAGCCTGAAATCACAGGATGGTCCTACTAAATCCGTCTCTTGATTTCTTTGGTGTCAGTGCTGCATACCATCCCAAATAGAAACTGTATTGCTAAAGTAGTGGGAATATGGGCTCAAGTTTGAACAATAGCAGTAAAACCAAACCCAGTTCGGTTTTGCTTTTTTCAAATATACAGAGGAAGATTGCCGCAGGCCATTAGAGACAATATCAGGAAACAGAATGTAACTCAATTTGGACATAAATTTCTAAAGTTTATATGTGAAGAGATGTACTGTCATTCATTAAAAAAAAAAGAAGAAGAAAAAAAGAATAAATTCTAGCTTTTGGTCTTTCCTATGGGCTGAAAGCTTGCCGTAGGGTGTTAGAAAGTATTTTTTAGCTTGTGATATATGGGTATGTGAAGAGCAGACGATCTTTTGATCTCTCTGGACTAAACATCAGGAAGGCAGACTTTGGGAGTCAGATGGTCCCATCCACTTCCACATTTACGGGATGTATGGTGAATTTGGTATCCGACTTTAGCTTGTTATTCTGCACAGAGATATCTTCTGATACTACACTTTTCATGTAGCCCAAGTTTCATTTAGTTAATTTTGAACCTCTTAAGCCTAACTGTAGCAAGCCAGATTCTCAGCTAACACTAATTCCCAACAGCACGTTGATTTCAATGAAGCAGCCTGAATCTATACAAGCTGAGTACTTAATCCAGTAACTCTTAACAAAGAAGATTGTATCTCATTTTAGAGACAATTCTCTTAAATACATAATATGAACTCTCCAGAGCTAGTCTTTACCTAGGTTGGTAAAAATGAAGGATCACTTCACTTTTCCCTGAAACGAATATACATTTGCATGATTTCCCACATTTCCAGGGTTATCTTTTGAAAATAGCGTAGTCTACCAATGTCATTAACATGTAAAGCTGTGACAAAGTGCTGTGGTATTCTTAGAATAAGGCTGTGCTCCTCACACTGCAGAGATGCATAGAAGAAAAGCTCCCTCTGAAGAAACAAGGGGGAGACGATTTGTGCAGGGCTGCTGTGTGTTCAGAAAGTTGTCCACGATCCACAGTTGTCAAACTGATGGAGCAGGGTTTCAGATCTGTTCTCGCGGTACTTCAAACCCTTATGAGCATTGAGAATTATATTAATTTTGGTTACCTTATGTTAGGACAATCCCAACTTCTTTATAAGTGTCCTTTTTCTTCCCCTGCTAGCTGTGGTTCATATTGCTTTCCCAAACTCTTGCCAGTTTAGCTCACTTGTGTTCCTTACTTCGTTGCACCAGTCTCTGGGTTTGAAATGTCTATACCAGAGTCATACTTACTTCCGCTGAAGAAGTGATTAGTTAAATAGCTGCACCTCTTGCACTGTTCATTTCCAAGTTTGAATGCCTTTTGATTTTTTTCCCCAGCTCTAGTGTGCTTTCTAGGTTTTAGGTGGAATCCTTCTAAAATGCTTTAATCACACTAAAGGTTTAATCATAATACAGATTTTGCTTATCATTGTACATTCAAATGTCTTTTCAGCTTTTATTTGTGGGTGGGTTTTTTTGCTTAATAGTAATTTGAGGATGAATTCATAGTCCACAAGAAGTTTAATCCTAGTGGTATACATAAATGCAGAGATTCAAATTTGTTATTATCCATTAAATGAATGCATGGTTATTTCAGAATATTGTCTAACTTAGGGCAACACCTTCCTGTTTTAATACATTTATATAATTAGAAAAAGCAGAATGGAAGGTCAGGCTGTACAGTTAGTCCTCGTCATACTAAAAATACTGTAACAACTCCCTCTCGATTTGTCTTGCACCAGATTTTAGTCCTCTTGCCTTCAGCTATCCATAAACAAAGGCATTTTACTGTAGTAACACTAACATGCAACATGCATATGCCTGAATGAAAAATTGGTCATTAGAAATAAGTTTTGAATGAGAAGGGAGAGTAGAGAAGAATATAGGCTTACATGCGTATCTAAAATAACAGAATTGAGTCAAACTATAAATACATTCGGTGCAGCAAGGTAATTTGAAATTAGATTTTTCATTAGTTTTCTGCCTCATCTGTTTTTCTGCTTGTAATGTGATTTTATGCCCTTTCCTTTCTTCTGTCTTCATTTCAAATAACAGAACTGAATCCAACTATTAATATATTCAGTGCAGCAAGGTAACCTGAGATTTCATTTTTCACTGTTTCTCTGCGTCATCTATTTTTCTGCTAGAAAAGGAGATTTCTTGCCCTTTCCTTTTTATCTTCATCTTTTACCATTTCTGTATATTGGGCTCATGATTCATTTAAGTCTTTTTCTCCTACTCATCTCATGTCTGACCTTTCTTTCAAAAACTTAGGGATACAGGTTCTGTTTTGTTCTGACTATTTTCTTTCTTTTCCAGCTGCTGCTGACTGATAACTGCTTGGCTTGTCCTCCCACCCAGGCTGCAAAGCACTGGGAACTTGATCAGCTATCATTCACAGTTTCTGTGCACAAATTCCCACCTTTCTCAACTGCTATTTGAAACTCTTCGCCACCTAACCATCGCTGACAAGCCCCAAAACTCCTAGCTTCAGTATTGCGTTGCTCTTCCTGAGAAAATGACTGCATTCAGACACACAGACAGGAACAGCCAGCCATTCTTCATGCTTGTTATTTTAGATGGCCATTATTTTTGGAAGAGTACCACACAGCTTATGACAGTGTCAGAGTTTCTGCGTAGCAGCACTGAGAACAAAAATACTCAATATTATCTTTTGAAGTAATCTTGTGCATTCCTTATCCGAGTATTGCCAAACCCCAAACCCGTCTATCTCGTCAAATCCCATGTGACATTGCCCCAGGTGACATGGCTACAAACATTGCCTACACATATCCCACACATCTGTGTGTTGCCAATACTCAGAAAGGATTTCAAAATAAATCAGTCATGTGCTGACGTGAAGCCTGACATGAAGCAGAATAAATGGAAATTAAATTGTTCTGTATATTGTGCCATTAACTTCATCGGCATGATGATTCTTCTAAACTTTCGCAGTGCGAGTTACCAGCACTGGTTTCAGCAGTGCTTCTGGCTGACATATTTGGCCTGTCTGCAGCGTTGTGAGAAATCTGATTGAAAAAGGAAAACATAAGCCCATCCTGGCAGGAGGTATTTATAATATCTATGTATCATACAGGGGCTGTGATCAGGGTTATGGGTTCATTCTGTTACGCTCTGTAAATAGGAGATTATGTAGTCTTGCCTTAGAAGCTTACAACTGAGGAGAACTCACAGAAGTATATGCAATTAGCTATAATAATATACATAGTGCCTGTATATGTTGTCTGTTATATTCTGGTGTGCCTATGTATCTAAATTTAACATTATGGGATGCTATTCTTAGCTCACTGAAGATCAATTTTTTACCCCTTTTTTTTTCTATGTATGTATATATTTCCTTGCTTGTTTCTAGATCTATCTTTCAAATCCAAGCAAATCCAAAACATCTGCAAGAGAAATCAACTAACAAATAACAGTAGGTAGCAAACTGCCTGCTCTTTTTACATTGACCTCTTTGGTTTGTTGTTACCTCATTTTTCCAAAACACCCCTACGCAACATGTCTTTCATCCACCTGTTGTATTGTGGCTTATGAACTATGTGTAGGAGGAATTGACTTCTTAACATAGAATCATAGAATTGTCAGGGTTGGAAGGGACCTTAAAGATCATCTAGTTCCAACCCCACTGCCATGGGCAGGGACACCTCCCACTAGATCAAGTTGCTCAGAGCCCCATCCAGCCTGGCCTTAAAAACTTCCAGGGATGGGGCTTCCACCCCCTCTCTGGGCAACCTGCTCCAGTGTCTCCCCACCCTCATGGTGAAGAACTTCTTCCTAACATCCATTCTGAATGGACCTATCTCTAGTTTTAGTCCATTCCCTCCAGTCCTACTAGTACCCGACATCCTAAAAAGTCCCTCACCATCTTTCTTGTAAGCCCCCTTAAGATACTGGTAGGCCACAATAAGGTCTCCTCTGAGCCTTCTTTTCTCCAGACTGAGCAACCCCAATTCTCTCAGTCTGTCTTCATAGGAGAGGTGCTCCAGCCCTCTGATCATCCTCGTGGCCCTAACATGCCAGTATGTTGCATAATGCAGTGAGCCTTGGTACTTGACCAGGAAGCCTAAGCACTCCATAGGGTAAACATGAACCTAATTAAACAAAGCCAAACAGCCGGTTAGGCTAGAGACAGTATATTTTGCTTCTTTGGTTCATACTTTGCATATGCTTTTATAAATACATACATATATATGCCACACACAACTGTGAATGCATAAGTACTTGGGCTGAAGGAATATCCAAAATTTGAACTGAAATTTCCAAGCAAAGAGGAAGACAAAATCCCTAACACAGTGTGTTTAAAAATGACATATTGTTAGGAATGCAATAAAAATTTAAATGTCATTAAATTGCCATAAAATGATCTAAAATTGACCCAATGTATCATATACTATATATTTATATGGGGGCACCTGATTTTATTGTTAAAGCAGTTAAAATAGCACTTGCTATATCTGAAAAATATGGGACATGATATCCTGTACTATTTTTAGGAATGAGATGTTTATCTTTATTTGGTTGCAGTTAGATGGATGCTATATGAAGAAGTAAGAATTAACCAGTCCTGGGCTGTTTTAGTCTGAGGGAACTGAAGTTAATAGTTTCAGATTGTGCCAGTTGCCAGTGCTGATCTTTCTATTCCGTGTGTCAGCAGCTGGAGGTCTAGTCCATTTTAGCATCCCTTTTTGTCTGCTCCCAGCTGTCTTTCCCCATATCCCACAGTGGGATACATAAATTACTTGTAAAAGTTCAGCATCCTGGGCCAGCCACAGAAATGTATTTGGGGTGGGGTGGGTGGGAAGTGCCTAAGATCAGGGCAGAGAAACTCAGTCTGCAGAGTTGCTCAGTCTACAGAGGTTGTAACCATCACCCACTTCACAGGAAAGCCAGGATAGAAGTTTTGATGAAGTATTACATTTAGTTAGTATAAATTGCACATACATCTTTGTATCTCATGAGATTGTAATGTGCTTCATCAGAGATATCTGTTCAACATTACAATAGCACGATGCAAAATTTACAAGAACTCTGTTGAATCCATTTAGTTGGATAAATCTTAAAGATCGTTAGTTCTAAGTTCTGATTTTATTTTCTAATGCTTTAAGTGGGTAAGATTTGGATTAGAAACAAATAACATATAGCTACCTACCTCTAAAGCCAAACTGATTGTTTGTTTTTTCAAGTTATCATTATTTCCAGGCTCACACATTAAAACTCGCACTGTTCAGCAACCTGATTCTACCTGATGGAATAAAACCAGTTAATCTTAGCTAGTAGCCTGTGCTGAAGTGGTAATCTGAACAAATGTTACATGATATTCAAGTATTTTACTGATCAAGTTTTTATTGATATATGTTGGTTTTTCACAAGTTACAATGAGAAGAGTAAAAACTATATTTGCACTAAAAAAAATGCATTTCAAAATAGCTTAGAATAAGTGATACATGCCAAACATCATGCCCTAGAAAGTCTAAAGAACCTTGATTTTCTTTGGGGAATAAAGTAGCCCTATGTAACTTCTTTTTCATGTACTGTTTTTTCAATATCTTTTCCTTTTGTTTCTGCTCCTTTTCACAGCATACATCAGAGAGAATTCAGCCTACAGGATTTATTTCCCTTCCTTTTTTCCTGTCCTTGCCAAAACTGTAGCTGCACCTAGGTAGCCTTCACCACAGTTCCACTGGCATGACTCACCTTAAATACATCCCTATCTACAACAGCCAGAAACTAGTTCCAAAACCAGTAAAACTAGCAAATTCAGGTTTCCTATAGCTTCAGGTCTTACATTGTTTGCGTTTCTATCCTGGAATATCTTCAGTCATTCTCACATCTCTCTTAACCTCCTTTTTGGTTTTACCATCTCAGTAAAAGACAGACACGCTTGTGAAAACTACATACTAGCTGATGGTTCCCAAATGGAATGGGGTAACAACTGAGTTCTCCTGGCTCCCTTTCCACAGGAGAGCTTATCAGCTCTCTGTAATTTATCCAGCTGCTGATTTTTACAAAACTATCAGGGATTTAATAACCTTGAATCTTCTGCCACTGCCATAGCTGACTGAAATTTTTCAAAGTGTTCAAAAGCTGGAGTGTTCTATGTGGGGAAAGGTGAAGTAGATAAAGGGCTTCAGGTATGATCAGCTTGATGTGATACTGAGAAAGCAGGGTAAGCATGTTGAAAATTTCTTTAGCCGTCCTATCTTTGTCTGACCCAGATGAAAGGAAGAGCTCCCTAAACACTTATAAGACAGAAGCAGTGGTCACAGCCTTGGTGTTGTCTTCCAAATCTGCCATACCTTCTGTCTTTGGAAGTCAAAAATGCACTGCAACCCCAAAACACCACCATAACTCCAGCGAAGACTCCAGCTGCTGTAGTCTAATGAAAGCAGTTACAAGGGGCAAGTTATTAAGCAGTGAGTAAAGTGCTAGAAGATGGTGGGCTGGTACCTTTCAAATGTGACACATTTAAAATCAGTACTGTTTCTTCCAGTGTAAACTTTGCTTGTATCTTCAACTTTTATAGTCCCAGTAACAATGCCATCAACTTTCTCTATACTAACGGTGAAAATGTTGCTACTATCAATCTGTTTACTCCTCGGGCATATTTGGCAGCCAAGGGAATAACCCTGAATATTGGTAACAAGGCTGTTTCTTTCCTAAGTCAGTAAATATCAGTGCATTAAAAGAGCAAAAATTGATTTCTAATTTAAATCATATGCACTTTTCCTTTAAAAAAGCAAACCATTTTAAATCCCAAATTATTATAACATTTATGAATTCCTAATTTTAAAAAAAGATATTAAAATAATGTAGATAAAATACCATGATTTCAGATAGTTCATTCGTGCTGTTGGAGTTGTAAATTCTAGTCACCAAGATAGTAGCATCACTTGCTCTGCATCTGAAATCAGAACAGTGGAGCTGCCAGACCAGCTTTTACCATCTGCATCTTCTCCTGAATACGCAGGGAACTTATTTTCCTCAATTGCCTTGTTCAGCTAATTCAGCTCAGTCACTTGTTACATTCCAAGTTAAGAAATCAGAGGTTGAGCACCTCTGGTTTAGACAGAGGTTAGATACTATGAGTGTGGAATATGCCATCCAAATTCTGTTCCTGCTCTAAAACTACACCTGTAACTTGTAAAACTACTCTGTGCTCTAATTTGCAATGTAATGAATACTTTGTCCTTTCTTCACTCCCTGGGAATTGAACGTCACAAATATGTCAGTTCAAATGACCTGAAAGGTACTGGGCATCAACAGACTTTCTTCCCTCCATTGAACCCCCAGACACACAGGGAACAAACATTGCTGCTTCATTACTTTAATTACAGTGTGTGGCATATTCACATAAACCAGAGCGGAACTGTAATAAAACCCTAAAAAAAAAAAAAAAAGCCACATATTAAGGCTGAAAAGTTTGAATTTAGACATGTCCATGGGTATAGATTTAGGGATGCTGAGATCTAAACTTGATACTGATTTTAAGCATTCCTGTTTAAATGAAAAGTAAGAGGGGAGAACATGAATTAGAAAAAGTAATTATGATACTACCTTGATCTGTTTGCATGAGGTATTAATAGAGAATGATGGATTTTTTTGTGTCTAGGTTCAATGAAGCTGGTGGTCCTTATGGTTCCTTGGGAGTGTAAAGTATTATGGCCAAACTGGTAAGTGAATAATTTAATTGTATTTATTAAAAGTGTGGGGGGCTGAAGAGTAGCAATATTAAACCTGAAGTGGAGAATTACCTGTATTCTGGATAATTTGAAAAATTTTCACCATTCATTCTGATTCCTTAGAAAAGTTTAGCAATGCTCACAGAGAGTCTCAGAAGACTTCACATTCTTGTATGTTTAAATTTTCTACAGTGACCTGATGAATTTAGAAAGTGGTATTAAAAATTGTTTGGTGTACATCATTCTGCCACGTTCCCATGGTTTTGTTTTCCTAATATACTATTATTAACGTGTGAATAGAAACATTTAGTTCAATTTTGTTATTAATATATTGCATCATTGGAAGAATGAAAGGTAAGTCTTTAGTCTCAATTTTCACTTAAGGACTTTTCTGATTGACTACGTGCTCCTACAAAGTGTCCAACCCTCACCCCTCTGACCAGGCAGAGAGGAAAGAACTTCAAGGAAAATATTTATTTTAAATCCATGCTATCTGCTTGTTGGGAACTTATTAGTCTGACAAGTTAAGCAGCCTTCACTGGGGTCAGTATTTAAATAGGAGGTTATCCAAGAACGTGGAAGTGCTACAGGAAATGTTTGAGGTTTCACACAGAAGTCTCACCTCTCTTCAGTGTAAACAATTTCTTCTTTGGGCGTGGATGGACCCCACTGCTTAGGGTCCTGAATACCTGTAACATGTAACATTGATATCTTAACTGTGTATCATCTTTTTAAGACCTAATGGTTTTTTGCAAGGGAAAGAGTAGTCACAGCAAAATCCAATTAACAGTGGATTCCTGTGTAGTTTTAGTGAGGAGAATTCCTCAAGTCATAGTCTCATTTGCTGGAGAGCATTGTGTATTATCAGTCGTTGCTTTAATTCACTTCAAACGCTGGTATATTTTAATGGTGAGCATTCTTGTTCACTGTTGTAACATCATTTTTTGGTTCCTTTGAGTGAAACCTTAAACATACCAAGTTGTGCCCTAGGAAGAAATTACCTGGATGTAGGAATTTAAAACTACAGCAAAAGGCAACTTTGCACTCGTGGCAGTTGGTGTAATTGAGAGCTGTCCCTAAACCACTCTCATTTATGCAGATGGACTGGCTCAGCACCCAGCTGGCTGACTGAAGAAGTTTTAAAGAATGTTTCGTGACAGATCTGAATCAGGGTATTGTATATTGACATGGTTATTAGGACATTTACTGTAGAAATAGACTGTTTTGATTTATCAAGATGATATTGGGGGGATAAAAAAAAAAAAAAAGGGGAAAAATTGGCTCTACGTAAGTCAGCCTATGGGATGTTTGAAACAATTCCAGAATAGGAAGTGCCCATAACACTAAAGAACATAAAAGGTTTAAAAAGTGACTGTCAAGAAAATGTTAATTATTGCAGAAGACCAGGCTGAAAGGCAGGCCCCAGAGAAGATTCTGATAAAGCTGAACCTGGCTCAGTTACCATCAAGAGATGGTAATCCCTCTGTACTATTGCTTTAACACCTTTCCCCCCATAAGCTGCATTTGTATTAATAAACTAAACAGTGATTTTGTCACAACATTGCACTACAGATCTGGAAAAGAAGGACAGCAGGTATTCAAATGAAGACAAACCGAAGAAGGCACTGTAGCACAGGCATAATCTGAAAACAAAAGAATTGCAGTTTTATCCTTCCAGAGATAAAGACATGATGCCTGAAACTTGGAGGATTGTACTTTGAGCTTAAAAGGAGGGACAGAAATCCAACCATACCTGCAATTATAACTCCATCTTTTTAAATTGCTGTCTGAGACCAAATGTTTTTTTGTTTGATCCTGCTGTGAAGCGATAATATTGCATTTGTCCCATCACAATTATTTTCCTAGTCTACAATACGCTGTGATATCGTATTACTACTGTGTAAGATCAAGCAGACGGTGACAGTGGAAAGAAAAAAAAATCCAACCAGTACACAGCCATTGTTAGCACTGCTGCAGAAATTCAGAAACACACGAACTGGTGCTTCTCTTTCACAAACTGAATGCTTTTCTTCCTAAGCTTGCCAGATGAAAACACCTCATGGAAACTAAGTTTGTAAATTAACTTTCTGAACATCTGTGAAGTACTCCTACTTGTTGACAACCTTCATATAAGAATTGTAAAAATAGTTTTCTAAAGAGCTAAAAGAAAGGGTGTTTCGCAGTATAGTTTCAGTATGGGAGAGGTGTATTTTTATCTCGCTTGTTAATTTGACTTGCTCAGGCTATCTGGAACTCCCTTCCTGTTTCCCTCCAGGACCTTTAGTCACTTCCTTTCCCTAAATAAGAAACACTTTCATTTGTCTTTAACTGATGATGGATTCTCTTGCAAACATTCTGATAAAATCAGCCACATTATATATATTTTTTTCCTACTTGCAGATGACGAAAAATCACTGCAGTTAGATATGTTAAAATTAGTTTCAGCACTGTGTCTGTACTCAAAATTTTACAAAATTTTAAAGGTACCTTGTTGCCTTAGGGTATATTTTAATGGAATGTTAAAATTCCATTTCCTTGTTTAACCAAGAGATGCAAAAAATAGATTGGCTGGTGAAATTATAAAGAACATATTCAAAGTTTTTTTATTTGTTACACAAAAAAGTGCAGATTTACAATACAAAAATAAAACTCCATTTACTTTCCTGGTATGTAATAAATTAGTACACAAAAAACCTGAATTTTCCTTTTAGTAAAATATTTCAGGCCCAGTCATCTACTGTGAATGAGGTAAAATGCCACTGAAGATTACAGACTCTTATCCATCCAAAAGGTTATTAAGTCTGGCCTGTTTTGTTTGGTGTTTTTTTTTTTTTCAGATAAAAGCCATCAACAGATTGTTACTCAATTCTTAATGCAATTTAGTATATTAAGCTTCTTCAAAATGTAAAAATGTTCTGAGAATTTACCTTACCCAGAACTGAGTGCTCCCCATTCTCCAAACTGACTAGCTGGTAGGAAAAGAGAGGAAGTATTGTTAAGATTTTCTTTGCATGCACTTACATTGTGGCAGCTGGTGTAAGACACCGGGTAGCAATAAATAAGTAAAAAGAAGACTTGGGTCAGTACTGGGACCAGTGCTGTTTAACATCTTTGTCAGAGACATGGACAGTGGGATGGAGTGCACCCTCAGCAAGTTTGCCGATGACACCAAGCTGTGTGGTGCGGTTAACACACTGGATGTCATCCAGAGGGACCTGGACAGGCTTGAGAGGTGGGCCCATGCGAACCTCATGAAGTTCAACCAGGCCAAGTGCAAGGTCCTGCACCTGGGTCATGGCAATCCCAGGCACAAATACAGGCTGGGCGGAGAACGGCTTGAGAGCAGCCCCAAGGAAAAGGACTTGGGGGTGCTGGTGGACAAGAAGCTCAACATGAGCCAGAAATGCGCGCTTGCAGCCCAGAAAGCCAACCACATCCTGGGCTGCATCAAAAGAAGTACGGCCAGCACGTCCAGGGAGGCGATTCTGCCCCTCTACTGCGTTCTGGTGAGACCCCACCTGGAGTACCGCGTGCAGCTCTGGAGTCCTCAGCACACGAAGGACACGGACCGGTTGGAACAGGTCCACCAGACAGGCTGAGAGAGTTGGGGTTGTTCAGTCTGGAGAAGAGAAGGCTCTGGGGAGACCTTACAGCACCCTTCCAGTACCTAAAGGGCACCTACAGGAAAGATGGGGAGGGACTCTTTATCAGGGAGCGGAGCGATAGGACAAGGGGTAACAGTTTTAAACTGAAAGAGGGGAGATTTAGATTAGATATTAGGAAGAAACTCTTTACTGTGAAGGTGGTGAGGCACTGGAACAACAGGTTGCCCAGGGAAGTTGTGGATGCCCCATCACTGGAAGTGTTTAAGACCAGGCTGGATGGGGCTTTGAGCAACCTGGTCTAGTGGGAGGTGTCCCTGCCCATGGCAGGGGGTTTGAAACTAGGTGATCTTTAAGATCCTTTCTAACCTGAACCATTCTATGATTCTATGAACCAAATTAATTACTGGCTCAGTGAAGTGGAAGTGCTGGTACTGGAGTTACAGCAGAGATCTTGGGCTGTGATCCTCCACGTCAAGACCCACCGTTTCTACCAGATCAAAAATACCATTCAGGGATAACTGACATAATTCCATTTGTGTGTTGCCATCCTGTTTTTCATAAAGTCCCTGAATGCTGGAGATCTAACCCAAGTTTCACACTAGAGACTCTTCCCTCCGCAGTATGAAATGCAGCTGTTCTCCATGCATTTGGATACGCTGAGCAGAGCCCACTCAGGAACCTCTCCTGCTGCCAGGGTGTCATCAGTCATTCTGCTTAATGGGGCATCTCACCTGAATATCCATCTTTGCATACACTGCATCTGACATGGCCGAACATAAGTGATAGGAGAGTTGTTGTTTCTTTTCCTTAAGGTCTTGTGTCACACTGAGCTTGCAGTTTACTTGCTGTGAATGTTTCCATGAACTGATCTCTTTATACAGCCGCATGTGGGAGAACAAATCATCTGTGGGTTAAAAATCCATAATAATGTTGGAATAGTATTAAATATAGAATTGTAAGTCCTTTTGGTCTTACTGTGGTAGCTGTGTGGGTGAAAATTGCATCAAAATATACACCATTTTAGTTAAACTGTTGCCCTAAGGGGTTTAGCCAATGTTCCGTCTCTGAGCAGAAAGCAAGAGACCACACCAGAGCCTAGCACGGAGGCTTACGCCAATTTTTGCTTTGTGAACAAGCTGCCATTTGCCCCCTGCACAAGTTGCCCAATTCAAATTCAAATTTTACAGAGATCGTTAGATCTGTTCAGATGGCTGATTTAAACTAATAGGAGTGGTTAAACACGTTCGTCTCTGCTGAAAATGTCTCCCCTACGGTTTATTTTTTTCAGACACAGTAAGTAGTTTTGCATCACGTTCTGGTTAAAACTTCCATTCCCCTGGGAGGAAGGCGCCGACTGGCTCCGCTTTCCACCCAAGAGGTGAAGATCGGCGCGATGCCGGAGCGGGACAGGGAAGGAGCCTCACCCCCTGCGGCGCCCCGGGACCCTTCGGTCACATACATGGTAAGACAAACGAGGTTACGACAGACCCATACCCAGCAGCCCGACTCCGCGGGGAGCAGGAGGGGGAGCGGGAGCCCCAGCCCCAGCCCCAGCCCCAGCCTGCTTTCTCCGCGCTGAACTTTACCCGACTTCGCCGTCCTCTCTCACCCCGCCCATACGCTGCATATTCATGACGCGGCAGCACCCAGCGCCACGCCTCATTGGCCATCCCGCTCCCCCCTCCCGTTCCTACTGGCCGCA
>VYZM01017611.1:322-13123 GCA_013398915.1 Dromas ardeola
CCCACCATCTCTCTGCGGGGCGGTGATCACCCTTCCTGGCCACCCCTGCCTGCCACCTCCTCACAAGCAAGCAGCGATGAGGAGGGTGGGGATGAAGGGTGCCGCACTCCCTCTGGGCCTTCATTTTCTCCTCTGCTTTCCTCTTCCCCAGGCCAACAACATGGTGATCCACACTGCCTGCAGGCATTTCCATGGAAGCCAGGCCAGGCCGGGGGGCAGCCGGGGGACGCCACACATTGTGACATCGAGCGTGGAGCACGATTCCATCCGCCTGCCGCTGGAGCAGCTGGTGAAGGAGAGCCTGGCGGGTGAGCAGCAGAGGGACCACAAGGGACAGGTCGAGGACGTCTGGCCGCAGACTGGGGTTTGCGATGGGGGCTTTTTTACACCGCCAATTTTGTGGAGGAGGACAGGGACCCACTTGCTGTGTGATGTTCCCCTTTTTCTCCCTCAGAGGGCACTGACTCCCCCCATGGTTTCCCCGTTCCCCCAAGCTGGGTGCGTTACCCCGTCGGCATCCTACATTCAAGGCCAGGTTGGACGGGGGTCTGAGCAACCTCGTCTAGTTGAAGATGTCCCTGCTTATTGCGGGGGGGTTGGACTAGGTGGCCTTTAAAGGTCCCTTCCAACCCAAACTATTCTGTGATTCTCTCCCAAGAGCTGCGGTGCTCCCTGCCTGTGTGCCAGCTGCCCACGCAGCTCTCCTGCCCGCTCAGTGGGGCGCAGGCAGCCCTGGGTGCCGTCGGGCTTCCCAGCAAACCTCAGGGCTTGTTTCTTGGCTTGCAGAAGCCACCTTTGTGGCTGTGTCCCCACGAAGCGGACAGGCTGAGGTGGATGATGTCCTCGCCGCTGTCCGGCCGACCACCTGCCTGGTTTCCATCATGTTGGCCAATAACGAGACTGGGGTCATCATGGTGAGTCTGTGGGCAGCAAGTGGGACAGGGTGGGGACATCCTCGCTAAAAGGTGCTTGATAAGGGTGAGCAGACGGTCCCTGGGATGCAGACCCTCTTCTCTCCCACCAGCCTGTCACGGAGCTGAGCCAGCGCATCCGTGCCCTCAATCAGCAGAGAGAGGCGCAGGGGCTGCCCAGGATCCTGGTGCACACGGACGCGGCGCAGATGATTGGCAAGGGGCGTGTGGACATGCAGGAGCTGGGGGTAGACTACCTCACCATCGTGGGACACAAGGTATGGCTCTGATCATGTGGCCCAGCCACTGTTCGCCCTCTAAGACATCTCTGTTGGGGTGCCACGGAGACTTTGGGTGCCCCCCACAGCTTGATACCTCGTCGGTGGCCAAAGTTCTCTTGCTGGATGGTGCTCTGAAGACAGTCTTCAGCCGGGTGACAAGGCTCCTGCGAGGCAGGGGGACCTGTTTGGAAGGGGGAGCAGGAGGAGGACGAGGGCAGGGACAGCTCTGCAGCAGCCTGTGCCTGTGAGACGGGCAGGGGTCAGCACTGGAGGGCACTCAGATTTGGGAGGAGCAAGGAAGGGGCTGCCTGGCAGCGTCCCCAGGGTGACCGCGGCTGTTTCTCCCTGCAGTTCTACGGCCCACGGATCGGTGCGCTGTACGTGCGCGGCCCCGGCACCACCACCCCGCTGCACCCCATGCTCTTTGGAGGGGGACAGGAGAGGAATTTCCGTCCGGGGTAAGGCGGCTGGGTGGTGGCTAGGAGAGCTGGGCCTCAGGCTGGTGGCGAAACCACGCGTGGCTACTCAGTCTGAGCTGAGCTGGCAGCTCTGTCACCTGCCAGCCCTGGGGCAGGCAGCCCGGTGGGGGAGATGGATCTGTGCATGGGAACTGTGGGAGCCTCATGCGCAGGCTTTGCGGTGGCAGGAACCCCAGGGTGGAACTGCCCCCTTCCCAACCACCTCAGAGAGGGGTCCAGGACCCCCCTCCCGCGCGGGGGAACGCCTGTGTCCCGAGGTTGGGTTTCAGGTCCAGAGAAATGATAACTCACTGCTCCCTCTTCCCTCCCAGCACCGAGAACACCCCAATGATTGCCGGCCTCGGCCAGGTGAGTAGGTGGTGGTCCCTGGGGGTGCTGCCTGGTGGAGCCAGCACGGAGACAGCCACCTGCGGTCCCTGGTCATACAAAGTGACAAACTCAGGGTGCGGGAGGGCAGGCGAACTACTGGGAAATGAGATGGGGCTTTCTGGTGCCAGTCAAAGGAGGTGCTTCAGAGCACTCGCCGCAGGGTTTGCAGCTCTGGCAGCGGGCAGTCACGCAGCTCACATGGCGCAAGGCACTGAGAGGCTGTCAGGGGACACCGGGGACCTGGCAATTGCAGAGGCTGTTCCCGGGCTGGACACACATGCCAGGGGGCCGCACAGGGAGGGAGGTGTTGGGGGGGTCTCGGACGGAGCCCATCTGGGTTTTCTCTCTTCAGGCTGCAGAGTTAGTGAGCAAGAACTGTGAGGCCTACGAGGCTCATATGCGGGATGTTCGGGATTACCTGGAGGCCAGGCTGGAGGTGAGCAGACCTGGTTCCTGTTTGTCTCTCCTCTCCCGGGGTCTCAGCCCGCAGAGTGCAGGGCCTGGAGCCAGGGTAGGTATGTCCCTCTGGCCCTGCCGCCTCCTCGCCAGTACAGAGCCGGTCACAATCCCAGGTGATTCACAGCCCTCTGGTTTCTCCAGGCCTCCTTTGGGAAGCAGAGGATCCACTTCAACAGCCACTTTACGGGCTCCAAGCGACTCTGCAACACCTCTAACGTCTCCATCCTGGGCCCAGGCCTTCAAGGTAGCTCTTACCCCACTGTTGTCCTGTGAAGGTGCCCACGGAGCCAGGCACCTGTCCCGCTCAGCACCCTGCGGCTAGAGACCGGGCTGTGGCTTGGGCAGGGAGATGAGGCAGGCAGCAGCCCTCAGGGAGAGCCTGGGCGCTGGGAGACCTGTGCTCATGTGTGCTGCAGGGCGAAGGGTGCTGTCTTGCTGCAAGATGCTTCTCGCCAGCGTCGGGGCTGCCTGCCACTCTGAGAAAGGGGATCGGTAAGCAGCTGGCTTTGCCAGGCCCAGGGCATCTTCCCAGAGCGGGTGGGAGGGAGGGCAACAGGACAGGGAAGGGGACTGTGGGTGGCTATGGGCAGTGTCACCTGGAGCAAAGAGGGTACAGAGCTTTCCGGAGGGGCCGAAGGGCTGCGAAGGAGGTTATTGCAGGAGACACAGCTGGAATGCTTGACTGCTGCTGGGAAGGACTTTGCTTGGAAGTACTCTTCAATGCCTGGCGCTGCCAGAAAAGTCTGCCGTATGTCCCGTGTGCCTGGCTCATCTGTTCAAGCCCAATTTGGGTCCAGCAGGCTCCCCGCCCCCCAGCAGGGTCCGTGGGGACAGCAGGTGCTTTTGGCCTGGTCTAGAGCAATGCCCTGTAGACTTGGCAGAGCTGCCAACCCTATGGGACACAGGAGAGACTCCTCCTTGATGGAGAAGAGCCAGATCCACCATAGGGCAACAAGCCCAGCAGGTGCCTTTGGAAAGCGAGCAGGCTTGCCTGGAGTGCATCTGCAGATGTGCTGCCTCTTACGGCTTGGTGTAGCTGTCTGGTGATGCATGTGCTTCCTCGGCCTTCGAGTTAAACCCGCTCTCCCCCATGTCTGTGTTTCAGGCCCTCCTCGATTCTGCTCAGCTGTGGGATCCCCTACGATGTGGCGCAGAACGCCTTGCGGCTGAGCGTGGGGCGAGACACCACCCGGGCAGACGTGGACCTGGTTCTGCAGGACCTGGTGCAGGCTGTGGCGCAGCTGGACCAGGACCAAGCCCCGTAGGCGCCGGGAGTCGCCATTCCCAGCCTTCACCCAGGTTCTCGGGATGGGATAGTGCCCTGCTTGGCCTCTGGGTGCTGGCTGCCGGTGTCAGTTTGGGCTCAGGTTTTGGATCCCTAAGTTGAACTGAGCCAGGCTGCAGCTTGCGATCGTGGATCAGACGTTGGGGAAGTGGCGGCTGTTGGTGGCAGGAGGAAGTGGGATTACCCGTTTTGGCAGCACTGTGCCCTTGGGTCTGCTTGGCCGTGTATCAGTTTGTGCTCACAGAGATGCCGGTGGGGCTGGAACAGCTCTGCAGCGCGTGCAGCTCAAGCAGAGAATCACAGAATCATTACGGTTGGAAGAGACCTTTAAAATGATTAATCAAGTCTACCCGTTGGCGCTGGAGGCAGCAGGGAGCTGTGCTGAGGAGGGGGCTTTGCTGCTTCGGGGTGGGGGCAGCTTATCAAGAGCTCGCTCAGGACTCTGTTGTCCCCACTGCATGCTGCGGGCATTTGAGGAGTCTCGCTGTCGGGTGCTCCTCGTTTGCCAGCACGTACCCAGCTGGCTGCGCGCATGTTGGCATGATGGAGTGTCAAACCTCGACTCCCTCCAGAGTGTAACAGGCGTGGAAGCCATAGGAGATGGAGCCTTTTGCCCTGGTTGCTTTCCGCAAAGGAAGCTTTCCTGCTGTCTTATCCCTCAGAGAGGGAAAGACCATCTGCCCCAGAGGGAAACGAGGAGTTGACAGAAGCACAGCAAGATGCTGGGCTGGGAACTGCCCTGCTCCTGCCAAGGGCCTAAGCTACCAAAGGGGTTTTTGGCTGGGAAGGTGCTGGGCACGGCTTTCCCAGCACTGCGTTGCGTTACCTGCTCCCCTTCCTCCCGTCCTTCCTACAGTGGGCAGAGCTCCTGTTGCCGGCTCCACGTGCTCCTAAAGGAAACAGAGTTGTCACGGCAGCCCTAACTGTGCCAGCACCCGAGGAAATGTGTCTTCCCTGTGTGGCCCAGGCGGTTGGACACAAGTGTCACACGGATTAGGAGCGCTGCCGTCCGGGCTGACTGACGTCGGGGAACCTGGTTTCCCTGGGAATGGATAGGAATAAAAGTGATTGCTGCTGCTGTGGCTTTTTCCCAAGTAAAATGTATTTTTCGCGGTGTTTTTCATGGGGAAGCTGGACTGTTTGGGGTCATCTGAGCGATGTCTTTTCCCTCAGAAAATGCTCGTGTCCCGGAACAGAGGCACAGTCTGCTGGAGCGGGGAGGTGCTCGCTGGTCCTGGTTGGCATGGAGCCCACGGACACAGATTCTTAGATGCTGGTCTTTCTCTTTACTAACCATACATTAGCACAGCCAGGAATACTATTTGCAACCATAAAACCCCCGGGGCTTTTTGTAAATCTAATTTCTAACTGAAGTGTTAGGACCCAAGCACACTGACTTAAGTCACTGGCTGCCTGTCAGGATGTTCAGCGTTAAAGCTGCTGCTCATACCTCAATCTCAAATGCAATCTTTTCTTTCTCTTTTCTTTCTCCCTTGCATAATAGTCAAAATCTCTTTTCGAAAAAGTGGCTCCATAAAAAGAACATTGCTCTACTTCAGGGGTTGATCTTTTATCTAGCATGGACTTTATAGTTCTTGGGGACCTTTCTTTCACAGCTGCGGCACAACTGGAGATCCAGTTTTGGGGGCTCGCTCTCCCCCACAGCAGGTCTGGGCTTTCTGCATCCATTCAGACAAACATAACCACAAAGCACAAAAAGCTTTACTGACTTATTCTGTATACACACAGGAAATGCAAGTTTCAACCACAGAAGTATTAGCATTACTTCATTTAGAATATGGCCCAAACCACAACACAGCCAAAGCGTAAGAAGCGTTAACAGAGGATATGAATATTGATATTGGGGTTGATCATTTGAATGGTTTTACTGTTCGTTTTCCTACTACCACAGTGCACAGGAATGAGAGTCACTAGTGAATCCCTCTGTCTCTTGTATTGCCTTGTCCAGGGAAGATGAGGGAGAACATGCCCGTGGCTTGGCCTGCACTGCTGTGGGCCAGCCCATGCTTCCTACCTGCTGGAGACAACTCGCCTTTTCTCATGTGACAAAATGTCAGTGCTTGCACGCACTGGAACAAATGCACCCGTCATGGAAATCTGGAAATACACTGCTACATCAGCTGTGAATTTAAACAGTAGAGAGAGAGGACCTGGCCACTACGCTAGAACACGACAGAGTTGAAATATGTCACTTTCACGTGGTCACATAGCCAGAATCAGATGGCAAAACGGCAGTTCATTTAATGGAGGAATCCACAATCTCCTGATAATCTTGTCTTCCTAAATTCTTCCAGGACAGTTTATAACACGCAAGGAAAAAAACACTAACCAAAATAACCGCTCCCCCGACCAGATCATAAGCACCTGGGAAGATCCGCAACACGACAAGCTGCAGGACCATGGCGATGACTATCTCCAGGTGCTGTACGGTGCTGACCAAAGCGGGGTGAAACTTGCTCAGGGCGTAGTAGACCCCCAGGAAGGCTGCCGTGGAGCACAGGCAGATGGCGAGGAGATAGCTCCAGGTTTCTCCATCCAGTGGGACAATTGGTTCTTGAAGTAAGAACATGGTGGATGCTCCCCACACCGTTCCTGTCCAACTGAAGGTGAAAAGTGCCGTCCACATGCTGATGTTATCTTTGATTGACCTATAGACTATCATGGAGAGAGCAGTGGTCAAACCTGCCATAACGGTCATGGTATAGCCAAAAGCTTCCTTCCAGGTGCTCAGCAAAGAGTTTTCCTCCTTAACAATGTTGGGGATCATGACCAGACAAACGCCAAACACGCTGCCGACTACAGTAATTATGTCTATGTAAGCCATTCCTTCATCTACGAGTAAGAAAGCCAAAATGGCGCTGAACACTGTAGTGGTGGCCCTCCACATGATGGTCCCATTGCTGGGGGGAACTATAGAGAAGGAGGTATAAGCACAGGTAATAGAGATAACATTGCAGACCCCATAGAAGAAGAGCCGGAGCCTGTAGCCTTTGGGGCCAAAGGGAGGCTCATGGTAGTAACACACAACGGTAACGGACAGCACCTGTAAGACCGAACGGATGAAAATTAACTCTAGGGATGGCACTTTGGAACGATCAGAAATTAATCTTGTAATCAGAGCCACACATCCGTGAGCCACGGCAGATCCAAAAAGGACTACCCACGTTTTCCTCGACTGCAGTATATTTCCTTCAGGAAAATGCTGGGATTGCCCAATCTCATCGGGTTTTGGCAGTTGTGCTGGCTGAAGTTTGGTGTCTATTGTACCAAAAAAGGTCTTTTCTCTCTTTTTCCCATCATTCAGTAGTCTTTTCTTAGGATTATCTTCCATAAATACTCCAGTATCTTCATGAACATCCTCATATCCCTCTTCCCCTGGCTGAGGATAATGAGAAGTATATTTCACTGTTACTGTGTTGGGATGGATTTTCACTCGCTTTTTGACTGGGTATTTTTGGGAAGACGTATCCATTTCCTTGGAGAAATGTCCTGGCCTTAAGAAAAAAATAGACATGCACTGTTATTTTTATTTAATGAATAGCGAGAGATTCATTAGTATGTAAATGCTGTTAGTGTTTACAAGAGATTTTTATCAACCAAGTCCAAGTACTAGTAGACTGTTCTTGGTTTTGCTTTAATTTTCCGCTGAGTTACTGCTAAATACCTTTGACAGTCGGGCCATTAAGGTTAACTCCTTAAAAGTTAACCATGGCACTTCACTTTAGTCACTAATTTTTGAAAATTACATACATTCTCACTATGTATAGTGCATATAATGCATTCTAGTATATTCTTATTCTAATGAGAAAGTTCTCTTGCTAAGCTTTTGGGATAGCAAATACCCTGTAATTATGAATTATACTCATTGTTAATTGCTAATGTTGCAAGATTATGGAAGAAATTTGGCTGGAGGAGATGATAGCCTTGTTTCTAAACTGACAGAGAGGAACACAGGGAAACAGGGAGTATCCCTGAGAAGCCAACATAGTTAGCATATGAATAAACAACACATTTTTGAACAATACTTTGGAAGCGTTAAAAATTCCTTCGTCTTTCCGCATCCTTTTATTTCCAGTGACTGATTTTGCAACAGGTTTGTCCTTCACCAACACGAACACTGCTCGGCCTTCGCCATCGCCGGCACGTGTAGCCTGCCCGCAGGGAGCTCGCCAGCTCTCCGTTGAGCATGCCATCGCTGTCCCCATGCCCGGTGTCACAGCGCCGGGTCGGTTTAACTCAGGCACGGGGATGCCATCGAAATCACTTTGTTCCCGCCATCTGTGCAAAGAGCCCTTCCAAATGAAATGGCAGCAGGAGAAATGCAACCTTCCCCACCTTCTCTCTGCCCCAGCAAATAAACACGTGCAGACCTTACCTGCTACCGAGAGACTTAATCCCAAGGCAGAAGGGGAAAACACCTCTCGGTCACCTACATCTTTGTCCGGGTGCCTAAACAGAAACAGTAGATGCTCTCAGATACCAAATAGGAAAGGTTACAATCATCTCAGCACAGAAAGTAGTACCCAGGGGAAGCACGAAACATCGTGCTTGTTTTTCAACGTTGAAAATTTGAGAGGCGCTTTGAGGCTATTCTCATCAGGAACTGGCAACCCTGGTGCATCATTATGAAAAAAACACCACCACAAAACCCAAAAAACTTGAGACGGAGAGAAAGCAATCAGTGTAATCTTGCTAAAAGCACTCCTCAGCCATCTCTCAGAACTATTGATGAACTAATCCAAAGAAGAAGCGGTGGTTTTGTGAGTGTAAGGTTTCTACAGCTTAATAACAAGAAAATTCACCATCCCGTGCCCGCTGTCCTGCCTCACCAGCGCTGTGGAGGAGAGGATGAGCAGCATGATCCACCCTCCCTGATCCAGCCATCCATCCCCAAGCCCAGCCCTGGTATGGACGACCCTGCAGTCCTGCTCCCTAAGGGGTACCAAAGCACCAGAGCGGGTGGGTCCTGAAGGTGCAAGACCACAGCTGAGTGGACAATCGGGCTCAACATGCAATAGCTCTTCACAGAAATACTTTAAAAATATCGTGGCCAGGTTCAGCCTTTGTGTTTTCTCCATCCCTAATCCGTGACAGCCAAGCACTCACTGCCTGTGTCTCCTGGCAAAAATAATTTATGTAAGAATGGGACATTCTTCCTGGGAGTGGGGAGAGGGGCAGGCACCCAGTCCCAGCTCTGGAGGAAGGCAGCTGGACCAGTCTGGACCTGCAGGAGTAAGCGAGGGATCCTGGGGCACCACCTTACTCCTGTTTTGGCAGACTACGCTCCCGGCCCTGTGATACCATCGGTAGAACTGAGAGGGTCTGAGGACAAGAAACACCTTTGTCTGCTCAGGAGGCCTTGTGTTAGCACTCCCCCTGCTCACGTTTCTGCTGCCAACCCGTTTTCAGCGGAGCCCAGCTGAAAAAACAAAGCGTACCCAGTACGCCACTAAGTGTTGGAGGAATACTCCACAGTGCCCATTAACGTACAGTTTGAATATTGCAAGAAACTTCGGAAGGAACAGCTGAAACGCCAAGGAGAGTAAATAAAGAGGGCAAGAGCCGGGTAACAGCTGCACTAGCGGGCAGTTTGAACAACCCATCAAACATTTACAAACACCCTACCAGAAATCTAACCCAGTCTCACCTGCTACTTGCACTTTTCCTTCGGCTAAGTTGTTAATTTGATCCTTTTAACATGCAAATGCAAAATGCACTGAATGAGTCCAGGAAGGTAGGTCTTCTCACAAGCACAGCTTTTCCTACCTAGCGTTTTCATCATGTTATAAATACATAATTCTGCCTTGCTGTCCCCACATCTTAAAAAAAATTAAGCTCTTCTTGATTCAAGGCACAATATATGGATTGGGAATAGTGTAAGTGGGAGGAAAAGAAGACAAAAGGTGCCCAACAGGCATTATTATCAGAGTGACAGTGGACCTAGCCTGTATAAACATTTCGCTAAGAAACGGCTGAGTACACGCTGCAACTACTCGTTCATGAAAACAAAACCAAAATAACCGATTTTTTTCCATTAGCATACAATGGTAACTTCCTTGCTTCCTGAGTTTAGATTACAGTTTCTTCCAACAAATACAGAAAAGGGTATAGAAAAGAGAGAAAATGCAGTTGCAAATTGAGCACTGGACCTGTGTAATGTATTCAGAGATCTCTCTGGAGGAAAACAATAGATCACGAGCACGTAGCTCAAAATGGCTGTCCTATACCGACGCTGTATTCCCTCCAGTATTCTTCAGCACTAAGAATGCTAACAGTTGGAAGGGCTGGAAAGTGGAAGGGCAAACGCACGAGAAATGAGAAAAGCAGGAGACGAGAAGTAACAAAGAACAAAAAATAACAGGAGCATTTAAAACAAGATTTAATTTTCGCCACTAAATATTGAGTATATGACAAGTGTTATGCCAACTCTCACACAGTAGATTTATTTGTACTCTTCGGTGACCTTGCTTTTCTTAACCAGCGAGAAGTTCAATGGAGACTGAGACTGGTACATATCCCAAATCCATTGTTTGTCCCAGACACAAATTTAAAATAAACCGAAATCAGCACAGCCTACACAGAAAATGCGCTACTTCTCTTTCTGCTAGTGCCTTTTGTGGAGATCACATGAAATTTTTATTTTTCTTCATATCTGGAAACATAAAATGGTTTATTTGCATTTTCTATAAAAAGCATAATTTGGTTTGGAATCAGGTTTGATACAAGGCTGAAGATGAAGCACTACGCAAAATTCTCATGCTATATAACAAACCAAACACTCCCAATCCAAGCGACAACCCCAGACACCCATTTAAATTACCAGCCCATGGAAATCGCCGACTGCCAAAGAGTGAACCCCGTTTTCCCATGGGTAAACAAATAATCACAATGGATTCAATAAATGTCGCAAATCATTAACAGAATACACACCATGATTTCTTTTAAAAGAAAAAAACCAAACAATCACTCCCCTGCTCCCCCTCAGTCACTACACATATGCTAATTAGTAAGGTAGAAATGGGTGATTATATGCCACTTCACTACTGGGGAGGCTGGGGGGAGGCTGAGCCCTGCCTGAAGGAATCAAGGTTTTGAGGTCTGACTGGTGATTCCAACCACCAATTTTCAATAAACTCACAAAAAAATACTCTCCTCTTTTCCCAGATTTGCTCAAAATCAGTCAGCCGACTGAAGCGTTATTACGAAAGATTTGCAGCCATGGCAATTACAGTCCTTACGAAGTCAGCTATCCCCGTGCTCTCAAAGGGGGCCTCGCAGTTCCTTTGCCTCGTCTGTGGAAAATCCCCCGAATCCTGACCGGGTTAGACCGAGACTACCAGAGGGTTGTAAGCAATCTCGATAGGAGAACCACAGGCCGACAATTCCCCCTGAATATTATACGTATGAAAGACCCGCTCCATCCCTACAATCCCATGTAACTGACTGAACTTGTGCCATCCTCACTAAGCTCTTCCCTGCACAGTGCCCTGACTTCTCACAACGCAGGTTTTTCTTTTGATTCCTTACCAGGGGCAGGAAAATCTCCTAAATTCCTGTTCCAGCACCTTCTCCATTAAGCCACCGTAACCTTGCTGGCGATTCTTCGGTGCTTGATAGTTCAGGCAACGGCACACGCCACAGGATCTACACTCGTGATGTCTGACTAGCGTAAAACAACGTGAACCAAGGGGGCAGAAAAGGCAACATAAGGTGCACAGCAGGCAATTAAATGTTGGTATCACTGAAACAGCCGACATTTCTGCTACGCTTTTAAACTGTTTGGTAAGGTGCACGCTGGAAAATCGGTGTACCTTTATCTTTCTAGCCAGATAGTCTGACGGTATCAATCAGTTTTATTAAATATATATGCAGAGAAACTCAAGTCTTTATTAAAATTTAATGAATAATAAAAGTTATTTAAGAAAATGAAAGAGCAATTATGTGAAAGGAGTCTTTAGTGCTTAGGCACAAGAGCAAACATTATACACAAACCAACAAACCGGTATCCCATGTCTTCAAATTACTCGAGTCACCTCCAACAGCACCGCCTGAGGGAAGAGCCAGTACACCCTTCGCAGAATTCAAATATAAACCCTCCACCTAAGCCCAACTAATTGCCAGAACGCTCCTGGTAATATTTTGCTACCCAAAACACAAGCTGTACTTGTGCTAGTGGTATACCTTCGAAAAAGCGAGCTCGCTGCCGCTGCCGCACGCCATTTCGCTAGGATTGTATGTGACGCCTTTCGTTTCCCTTGCTTTCACCGACCTATTCTCTTGCTGTATAAAGGGCTCCAAACGCGCGTGGTTCCATGAAAAAACACTCTTCTCTAATTTCTGCGTTCGCGCCTGTTGCCTGCTGCAACTACTCCCTCTGCAGCAGCAATCCTTGCATTGACTGCTTCTGGCCGACGAGCCGCCCCGCCTGCAAACTTCCCGTTCCCAAAACCCTCATCGGAACAAGACCGGAATTCCAGGCAAGGGGGAAAGAACAGAAAACACGTCAACACTTAAATATAGTCTCCCACAGCGTAAGAAAACAGCTTGGCTAGACATAAGGTCTGATATGGTACATTATAACGGGCTGAAAAAGAGCGCAAGTTCAGGTGCCCTAGCACAGATCGCAGGTTAAGATTTATTTAAAGCTTACTGCTTTTGGCCTTCTCCCACCAAACTGCATAGCGCCGGGCCGGGCGGCAAGGAGGGGACAGCGCCGGCGGGACACGGGAGCTGCGCGGAGAGGACGGCGCCAACTTGCGATGGCAACTATCGCGACAGCCGCCCCGGCAAGCGGACACCCGGCAGAGGGAGCAGGGCACGCCGAAGGAGAGCTGGGCCGGCGGGGGTTCAAAGAAGCCCGCCGGAGGGAGCAGCGGCCCCGCGGGGCGGCCCGGGCAGAGCTGCCGCCTCGGCGGGCGGGACGAGGGGCCTCCGCCGCCGCCCGGGCCCCTTCCCTCGGCCCCGCTGCCGGCCTCGCCCCGAACACTTACCGGTGC
>VYZM01017611.1:14580-209317 GCA_013398915.1 Dromas ardeola
GGCAGGCTGGTGGTCCTGGAGCTGGGAAGCGTGGCAGTGGGGAGAAGCCGAGTTGTGGGTAATGCCTTGCGGCTGGTGCTGGGAGGTGCTGGGAAGAGGCAGAAGCGCCAAGCTGGGGTCCGGGGATGTCGGTCAGTAAAAATAGCAAGGGTTCCGCTTGGTGGGAAGACTTCTGAGATGGGTGCCGGTGTCTTGGTGACTGGCCCACGCTGTGCAGCCGCACTGGGCTTTCTGGGGCTTCCTGGGGTGGAGTGGGGAGCGCGAGCGGCGGTGGTTGGGGTGAAACGTGGCTTGGGAGAAAGAAGGTGGTCGTAGTATCCGTAGAGCAACTTAAAGGGATGTGAACGCCAATATCAGTGTCAAAAAAATTAGTTTCTGGTAAGGTGGTGTGAGTTTAATTAGATGAAACTGAGCTGCGTTCTAAGTATTGATTGTTTCAGTTGTGTTCTATACAATTTTGTGGTACTTGTAGCTCTATACAATTAGTCCGGTAATAGCGTTTATTAAGTTGCTGAGGAACAAAAAGCCTTCTCCAGATCACACCACTAATGCAGCTGTTCTTAAATTGTGTCACATGCTTGGCATGATGGATGGCGTTAATGTCTGGATTCAGACATCTTAAGACTTGCTTAACTTTTCCATGTTACTACACTAGTGATAAGGGTGGTACAGGAGAAGGATTAGTCCAGATTTCCTGGATCCAAAGCAGTTTTGCCGTGTCTGGTGAGGTGGTTTTTGTTCATCTGTAGATAGCAAGGTCGTTCGATGAGCGTTTCTATGGTATAATCCATCGATCCATGAAGAAATCGCTGGGCCAGAAGGCAGTAGATAGGTTGTCTGTCAAAAGGTGTCCTGACTATGAGAAGAAGCTCTTACTTTTATGGAACTAGAGTCCGGTTTATTCTTTCTTTCTTTCTTTGTGACTCAACTGTGATGAATTTTTGGTGGATGGCCTGAGAAAGCACACGTAGTGGGTGCAGAGGTTTTTGAAACGGCAAGCCAACCCGTGATGCAACAGGATTTCCTGGTGAGCAGGAGCGGAGGGGCTCACTCCAGGGTTGTGATTCATCTGAGAGGATGTAATTTTTACTGGCTGCTCAACACAGAGTGCTCAGTTGAAATTCTTGATTGCCACTGCTGACGGACACACTTGTGGATTTACGGCAGTTGGAAGGGGTAGTGGAAAACGGTACTTTTCTGGAGCTGAATGAACAGCTAGTGCCAGCTGTGGAGGTTCAAAGCACCTCTCCTACAAACCCTGCGTTTAAGGACCGGAGCACATGGCAGCTGGCAGCTCATGGTCTCTGGTGGTTCCTAACGTTTAACAAACGTGCTGAAGTTGATAAATCCACGATGAGAGGCAGCATTTACGGCCAAACGTCCACGCACGATATGCTGTGAGCAGAAGTTGTGAGAGCAGCTGAAACCCTGGTATTAGAGCTTTGTGACTGAGGTCTCCAATCTTTTCAGCTGCTGTTTCTGTCCCTAGCCTGCCCTTTGCACTGTGCAAGTTTTTGTGTGGCATCTCCTGAAACCGCAGTGCACCTTTTGATAGTTGAGAAGGTTTGTGAACATATATATATTTGAAAACATATACATATATTTATTTGAACATAAATATTTGGGAACATTGTCAGAATGAGTTACTCGGGATGTTCAGAAACTCAACAGGCGAATGTTTTTGATTCGAAAGAACCCTTTTCTAAAGAAGAACATGAACCTCAAGTTTGCATTGGTGGCTTTGGATTCTCTCCTTTCTTTCCCTTCGTTGCGAAGACTTGCCCTGATGTAAGGTGGCTAAATATTGGAATTTTAAATATCATTTTAGTAGGCAAGTGAGCCCATAGAAGTGTAAAATGCAGCGGGAGAGCAATGCCTAAGTGTGGTGACTTTCTAAGAAAAGCCCTTTTGCTGGGATCAGAACATGTCTTTATTGTAACATTTGTAAATTGTTTTCTGGTAAAATGCACAAAAGACTCGACCGCCCTGCTGAGAATTTGAGAGTGCCAGTTCTGTAGCTGACAGAGGACATACTGAAAGCAGCAAACTTGTCACCTTGTCCACTTCAGTCGTGCAGGGATGTTACAGGCTAAATTCGGATGCAGTGCTATTGAATGGACGGTCGGCCTCCCGGAGATCTGGCTCTCCCCATTCTGCGCCTTGAAGTGCCCAAGCGTTGGGGTGAGGCTCTGGCTTCTGGCGCTTGGAGTCAAAACCAAAAGGTGATGCTGAAGTCTGGCACCAAGATAAGGATGCGCCGTATCTAAAAATCTGGTGTGCTGCCTTCAGGACTTAAAATGCCAACCAAAATCTGTAAGATACTTCATGCTTTTTTTAAAAGTTGCTCAAATCTATCACATGGAGCTCTGAAACTCTCCTGTTGCAGACTGCCATCTTCTCTTGCTTGCAGTGCCGCTGTGTTTGCTCACTTGGCTAAAAATAGAAAGGAGTAGACTTGGTTTTCTTTCTTGGAAGAGGAGGAGAAATCCTACAAAGTTTGAGTTCGCCAGCAGATAATGGTTTTGTTGTTTCCATGCAGGATGTCTAGAGATAGGCTTTATTCTTAGCAATATTTTGCTTTTCCAAACTGATTTAGCTTAGTTGGTTTGGGTGTTGAATGGGTGATCAGAACACAAAGACACGTTTCTTCTTTCCTCTAGAAAATACGGGGTTGAGAGAACATTGTTATGACCCTCTGTTGTGACTTTTCAGTCTGAAAATATGCTTCCAAATACAAGCGTTGTTTTGGGAAGGTCCACACTAATTTATTTTTCTTAAGGTAAACACCACCTTCAGCTGGCTGAAAGAGCTGAAAAGGAGGAGCTGCAGAGGGAATCTTTTCCTTAGTTCCGATTTTTTAGCTACTTGCTAATTTCTGACATGTCCTATTTAATGTCTGAATGTTGGTAATGATTTCACCACTTGACCTTGTAACTCGGGTTCTTTCGCTAACGTTGGAAAGAGCCACGCTCCTGGTTTTGATAGTTTTGCAGCCTTTCCTCGCTTGCATCTCTGCAGGCATTTTAGCATTTTGGAAAATGCTTTTTAACAATAACAGTATGCTTGAGATAGCAGGATGCCTTGGACCTTAGATTCATCAGGGTATCTTTGCTGAGCCCAAACTGTATCACACGTATCCTGTTTTGAACTGTAGGTTTGATTTATCAACTTGATAAATTCGGTAACTCTGCTTTCATATTTCACAATCTCAAAGCCACCTTATTGGGGAAGAAAATGCCCATTTATAAATACGGGTAATTCCCTATTTGGTATACGAATGGCGCAAATACAAGCTTTTTCATCCCTTCAGGCATCCGACTTTGATGCGTGCTGCTCTCTACGTACCCGAAGATGGAGAGCGCTGGCTAGCCACAAGCTGCCAAACGCTCGTTCCATGGTTGTGATGCTGGTCCTGCCCAGGGTGGATTTGCAGTCTCAGTCTTTAAACAGGCAAAAAAGCATTGCGTGCACGACGTCGTTTGGTGGGACAGGCCTCTCGGCCACGGTTGCCAGCATTATTAGACACACGAGCTTGATGCGGGAGTGTATCCTGAGTTCCACTCACACAGTTATTAATCATTTATTGCAGAATTAAGAGCAAGAGGTTGAATTCTTAAGCATGTCCTCCCTCAGCTGAAAGGCAGGTTGTTTCAGGTGGCTCCCAAAAGTGATGTTTTACTAGAAAGCAGCATGAGGCAACATCCAGCCAGCTGTGCAGTTCCTTGCTGTGCAGGATTTCAGCAGAATACGTGCTATTTAGTCTATAGATAAATCTAATGAGGCTGTACTCTGTAACTCTCCATGTAGCAGACTTGTATTATATTGGCAGGTTAGCCGAGTGAAAACAGTGTTGAGAGATTGTTCATCTCATAGGAAAAAATATTTTTTTTTTTTAGAGTTACATAGGAATAGAATTGTGTGTCAGAAATATTTCTAAATGTCAAATATTCTTCTACAATAAAATAATAAAAAACAAAACAATTGATTTTGGATGCATTTTTTTATATACTAGAGCAAAGCATGCGGTGGTGGTTTTTTTTTTTGAAACAAAAATCAAATGACAAGCTGCGAATGTGTTTGCTCTCCCCCACATGAGGGTTTCCTCTCTCCTTTTTAGGGTTGGAATCCCCAAGGCCCAGGAAGATACCAGTGTGTTAGTGTTCATAAGTGGAAAATAAAACTTCATTTGCAAACGGGTAATGAATTCCATCTTAAATGAGTGATAGATATGCCAGTTTTGCATTGTTATTTTCTTAGACCTGTTCACTAGGACCACAAGAGCCTGTTCCTGCCAGTGGAATTGTGCAAGATGGTTGAGCAGATCTGCCAGCCTGCCATAGCTGGGAGGAATCTCGTTTCTCCACAGCTGCACAGTTCTTCCCTTTCCTTTGTGCTCGTGCTGCTGCTGGCTTGACCTTTCCCTGAGCTGGTGGAATTCCCTACCTGGCAAAACCCATCTGCTTGGGAGGCGTATTTTTCTGCCAGGTGAACAAATTGAACCAGGCCATGAGGGTAAGGTGTTGCTAGAGGTGATGCAAGGTCAGCGGCAAGAATATTTTTTTGGGGAAAATGGTTCTGGAGATTGAAACCCTTCCTTCTTCAGGTGGGAGATTCAGCTGTGTGCGCTTGGCCTGGGTGACGATGTTCAGTGTGGAGCCCATCACCGTGTGTGTAAAGCTGGGGTTCCTGTGGGTAACTCGCTTACCTTCACCGAATTCCCTCTGCCAGCTTTGCTGTCTGTAGCCTGTGTTGGTTCCTTGCGGCTGGTCCTGTCTGCCTTACCACGAATAACTTGGTGTCATCAGCAAATTGTCAGAATTCACCACCTCCTCCAGATGTAAGCATGTCTCAGATAATTTGGGCTCCAGCTCATATTCCTGTGGGACTTCACTGGTGGCTTTACTTTATTGTCAGAAATGACCATTTGTTTTGTTTCTTTTTTCCTCTCTTTTACCCTGATAACCTATCCGTGTAAGGCCTTTTATTGCCACGGCAGCTTAATTTCTTTAAGAGCCTTTTGTGAAGAATCTTGTTAAATGTCTCTTGGAAATGAAAACAGGCTTTATCAAGCAGAGTCCGTCGGTGTGTGGGTAAGGGAGAACTTTTAGAGAACTTTAGAGTTTTAGAGAACTTTAGAGAACTTTTAGAGAAGGTTTGTGGAACTTGACTTTCTTGTACAAACATGGGGTTGATTTCCCCATCCAAATGCCGCTATTCAGCTGTCTCCTGATCTGTCTCCTACAATAGTTTATGCTAAGTTAGGCTCACTCCATTGTAGCATCAAAAAGTTAGGTGAGAGAGTAAACACAATGATAAACTGCGCTCAAGAGTAAGCACTGCTTCAAGCAGTAGAATTTTTTGAAGGCTGTTTTCTTTTGATTCACTCTTACATGGCTGCTTTAGTGTCTAATAATTTTGTTTTTCCTGTAGCCTTACTTTAATAGGACACTGCATGGGGGAGAGAAATTAAGAATCTCTATTCTAAGAAATGAGTATTATTAAAAATGTAGAGGAACTTAGGTATTTTTGGGATGTCCATTTTCCTGAATTCAGTGGAAGTTGGTCCATGGACTGACCATTATTGGTAGTGGGAACTGGAGAAAAGGACAGAGAGATGGATGTGCACACAGAATACAGTTGGATGTTTGTTGGATACTGAGCTTAAAAAAAATCCAAACAAAAGAAGACGGTTGCAGTGATACTGTAAAACAAATAATATAGTACAGGGAGCGCAAGTCACGGCTGTAGAGATCTTCCTTGCTTACAGAGGTTAAGGATCTGCCCACCTTTGACTGTTCCAAGCGGCGCTCAGCGGTCTGTAACGCTTGTGTTCTGCCGTACAGAATGCTCTGAGAAGGAAAGTGTGAGTGAAGAGAGAGAATTCAAATGGTAAGGATAGCGACCAAGCCTCTTGAAGGACTTCTCTGAAAAACTGCAACATTTCGGATACTCTATCCTTTTAGTTACAGACCATGGTTTGTTTATTCTTCACCTTCCTTTCTATTTCAGACTTCCAGTGGTTTTCTTCAGCTCTTTGAGGCTTTTTCTATTTTAGCACTAGCTGATTGTTCTACTTGTGTTTACATAAATCAAATGAAATCACCTATAATGTGTCCTTTCTCATCCCTCTAAAAAGGGTTGGTATAGTGGGTCAGAAGAAACGGCATAATTTCTGTGGGTTTGCGCTGTCTCTTGACTTCCCTAGTCACGCAGGTGATTTTTTGTCTCTTTAATATATATTGTTTCCGTAAGCTCCATTTGGCACAGTTTTCTGTGCCAAAGTGATAAGATGGAGCCGAAATTTAATTCATGTTTCAAAATTTTTTAGGGAATTTTTGAATACTAATTATTATGCTATTGTACAAGACGCTGGGTGCATTCGTAAGCTGAAGAGACATGCGGAATACTGTACTGTTTCATTGATCTGCCAGTCTGAATTATGGCAGTGCTGTGCGGTGGAAGAGAGGGCTGTTGGTCGGATGGCAGTGAGATGTTGTGGTTGGGTCCTATCAAATATCCCCAAAGTTGGAGTGTAACACGTGGAACTGTCAGAGTGGAATGGAAGGAAGGAGACTGTTCTGTACTGTACTGTTCAAGCCCACGGCTTGAACATTTCCTCACTCTTACAAGCACTCACTGTTAAAAGGCAGTGGGAGAACGCAGGCAATGGAGTGAAGTCAAATTTCAGGAGTGACCTATGCTACTGGCACTGTCAGAAAAGGAATGGAAACGAAATGAAATGCCCGCTTCTCCTATTTTTATTAGTGTGTTTCAATATCGTACTGAAAAGTTAGTTTTCTCCCTGAAAGAAACCAGAGAAGCTGCTTGTCTTTTGTTTTGCAAAAGAAAGCGTTTGCGCAGTTCTGTTTCTGTTGGTGTGTGTGACTACAGAGCACCAGCGCTAGGGACTGAAAGCACCGATGCGTGGTTGTCCTGTGTAAATTCTGATTGCCCGAGGTGGCTATTGAATTGTGGACTTCTTGTCTTTGAGTTGAAATGTTTGATAATGCCATAGCCATTAAAACTGGTAAAACAACCTTTTTCCCATTGGTATGCCTTACTTTTCTGATTTCTCATTACTGCTTGTTGATTCAGAGTGTGTTGGTGTCCAGGGAGAGGAGGAGGGCGTTAGGGAGGAGTAAGAATCAAGGGAACTGAAGTGTCGCATTTGGGGGGCAAAGGGAGGAATTGTCAGCTGTAGCTGCCATTATTTTCTAGATACTTTGTTTTCCCTAGGCAAAGGCATTGTTACGAAACTGCTAAGACTTCAAGGTGTATCCTTTTCAAAACCTTCAGAATATTTTCCCTGGGACCTCTGCCAGGCCTTTTGCAAGAGTGTTGTCATTCACCAGCATCATCTATAGCATTCATGCAGAACTTGGCGTCTCTCTCTGTGTGATGCCAGTGTATACCCCCAGTATTTTCTGTAGCGCTATTGCTAGGGTATGTCACTGATGCAGCTCATTTTATTGGGAAATACACAGCTAAGAATTACCTTTTCACATCTTTCTTGCCCATAAATTTTTGGCAGTCAGCTCCTTTGTTGTCTCTCCCTCAGACAACTTCCTTGACCTAAAGTCATGCTTTGATAACACCCACATCTAGAGTTTGGCTATTGTGTCTGCCTCTGTCCCGAAGGCAACGTGTTGCTCCTTTGTAAGTCGTGTTTGTATTCAAGCGTATGTCAAAAGAGAATGACTTTCTGTGACAGTACTCACAAAAAGCATTCAGCGTGTGGGACAATCGCCACTGATCTGTAGTTCCCCAATTCTGATCTCTTCACCAACAAGACTGGGAAATGGCAAGTAGCGCCACTGCTAAATGTTTTAAAAAGTGCCGTTAGATTTGTTCGTAGTGTTTGAATCCTGAGCGTATGTGCAGGTTCACTGGCAGAGATGAGCACGACGCAGGGAAAAGCCTATGGAACTAAGCTATGATGGAACAAATGCGTAACTAAAGAACATGGGAATGTACAAAAACATTGACTTGCAGCTCGCTAGAAGCAATAGTTGTACCCTTTGGACCAAACGAGGCGACGGGGTGAATGAACCAGACTGTTCCCAGCGCGTGCCGGTGGCAGCTAGTGGAGAAAGCGTCGTGCAAAGTAACTGCAGCTCCTGCAGCTCCCTGCTTTTCTTCCAAGTAGTGTGTTTTATAAAAAAACCCCACAAACTAGCCTTTTTAATCTCTGGTCACGCTTATTGCTAATATTTGTTGCATGTCAGCCTCTTTCAGAGATGATTCAAAAGAAGAATGTGTGTCTCGGGTTAGTTTAAGAGCTGTTCTGGTCTTCCTGCGAGCTCCTGCGTCTGACGCTCCTGGCAGAGTTCCCTGAAATGGAGGCTTAAGTTGAGAAGACAAAAAGCTGTGGTGAAGAAAGGAAAGAACGTACTGGTAGAAGGTTTGAAATGACCTGAACGTTGTCTGACTTTCACCAGACTTTCCTTTTTCACAGCAACACACAGACTAAAATTTTTAAGACCCGTAGAACAGCCTTGTTAGTATTTTTTTTTTAATTCCGTCTAAGTTCAGGCTGTCAGGAACTTTAGTTGCTGGGTTTTTTTTTAATCCTAAAGGGGAACTTTGGTTATTACATTGTTATAGATGGCTCAGATGAGAATGCCTGTGGTTGAGATGGGTATTGTTAGGCAGTTATTCAAATCTTGTTTCCAATAATATATGCCTCTGACAAACAAACAGGAATTTCCACTCCGCATGGTATTAGATTTTTCGCTGTAGACCGATTATTTTTGTTGTGTTATTCAAATTAATTCTTGAATATGAGATTAAGGAAATATTTTTGGCTGTGGTAAGTACACTTTTTTCCCTAAGGATTTCAGTGGGAAACTCCTGCTGAGTTTTCCCGCTGTAGGGTAAGGACCTGCAGTTGACCTGTTCTGTGGCTTTAGTGTGATAGCTGTATGTTGTTACTTCAAAAAAACAAAACAAAACAAAAACCTCGTAGCTTGACCAGTTTACAAGTGTCTGCAAAATAGTAAATGGTAGTTTGGTAGGGATTACAAGATACGTTTTTTTGGAGTGGATCTGCACTCAGCAGATTTCATTACTGTGCAGATTTTGCTGGAGGAACAGATTGCAAGTGCCATGTTGAGAGTAACCTACACCGTATCCTTCCAACTTTGTCAGGAAGGACAGGAGTTTGACAGACATCAGTCTGTTACAATATAAACACAAGCCATTCCCCGAACACCAGACTATCTTAAGCATAACTTCCAGGGTTTTTAAACTAGGCTTCAAATTCTTTGTCTGTTGTCATTAAGTTGCTAAAAGGCAGATCTTGCCAATCGGGTGTCTTTTGTGCTGTATTCATGTTTCCTCCAAAGCATGCAAGTCACTGAGAACCCAAATAACGAACAAATGTTTTTCCTAACTTTGTTTAGGAGAGAACATTTGTTTTGGCTGAAATCTTCCAGAGCAACTTAAACAGACACCAGCATGGGAAAATTAGTAAAAGCAAGCAGGATATAACAACATTTTTGCGCTTGGGCAGTTTAAAATGTCGTAGTGGAATATGAGGTACGAGAACAACGTAAACTGCTTTTAGCCTTGCCAAAAGCTAACTGATGATGTCGAGATCAGAATTGTTAGTGCGTCAAAGTGCATTATAAAGGTGAGCACAAGTGCCCGTATATAGAACGTCTCCGTCTTGCTGCGATACCCAAGTGGAAGGTTACTCTGTTGGGGAGCTGTTTGGTGACTTGATTTGTTGTGTGCGTATCGGGGCTCTCACTAGTGGAACCAGGGGGCTTTGATACCATTTTTTCCCCTTAATTCTAAATCTTCTGACCATATGTGATGAGAAGGATTGAGACCACCCTGCCCCCTCCATATTCTGTTCCTTACAATCTTTTTTCCTTACTCATAAGAATTTTCCTGTGTTACCAACACAGATTTAACCTTGCAGTATGTTTTCTTGAAGACCACTACCCAAAGCATTCAAGTGGTTAATAGTTTCATGTAATACCTGCTTTGCAGTCCTCTAGCACCTGGCTTTCAAGTAGGAATATGCTACTGTTTTGTCCTATAATTCTTTTCCTTTAGAAACAGTAGTTTATTTTTGAAAAATTGCAAAGTCTTTATCATTTAGACATCCTAATCCTCTAACTGGGACATGCTGTGTTGTGAGAATATACACTGTAAAGATTTTTGCCATTGAAGTTTCATTTAATGAAAAAAACTGGTGATTGGGGAGACTGGTAAAGTGTGTTTATATCTAATTATTTTATTTTAATTTTTTCACGGATTTTTTTTGTGTGTGTGCATTGCTGGAATCCCTAGTGACATAGCTCTAAATCCAAATCCATATTGCTTTTACAGCCAGTAAAGGATATTAAAACTGTAGTGTTCTGAGATCTCTATCCAGTCTTGTGTCTTACTGTAACAATGGACTTGTACTAAAATGGTTATTTATTTACTTTTACTTTTGTGGTCTGGCCTGGGCTTTCTTTGTTCCTGGAAGAATACTGAACAAAAAAGAATGAAGAGAGACCTTGAGTTAATCCCCTTCTCTGTCTTGAGGGAAGGAAGATCATTTACAATATTCTTGACAGATGCTTGTCTAATCTCTTAATTGCTGGAAGTTCCACTGCATTTCTTAAGCAGCTTATTCCAGTGCCGTATAGATTCTTACTGCTTGGGTTTTTTTCTAATGTTTAACTGACCCATTTTGCAGTGAACTTTGATTTTTATTTGGTCATGTCCAGGTATTTTTGCTGTGCCTGGATGTTTTTGAACTATCATTTTTGTCCCCTTGATCTCTTCTCTGACACAAACTGTGTCTTTATATTTGAGTTTCCTGGTGTTTCCTCATACATCTTGTTTTCTTCTCCTCCGATCCAGCTCACTGCGTTGTAGACTTTCTCCTATCGCTTCATATCTTGAAGCCTGGAGCCCCAAAGCGGGCACCCTGTTTTAATGCTGAAGATTTACCAGTGCTAGGCGGACTGTTCTCCGTTCATTTGTTTTGAAGAGCTCTTCACAAGACTCCTTTGGTTTTGTAGCTCATGTAAGGCTTTGCAAGCAATCCCAGTGTTTGAGATTCAGCGTTCGCCTTGTATGTGGTCGCATATCCGGAGTCGCTCTTGGTTTCTGTGACCGAGAGGCACGTTCATCCTTCTCACAAATGGAGGAATGAAAATGGAGGAATGGGGTGGGAACCAGCATGGAAAGCAATTGTCACTGGTGAAACGAATCGGTGTTTGCCCCTTAGCTAAAGCAGCTTCCCCTGTGTGGTTAGCAAGATGCACAATATTAACATGCTCTAAGTTTCTTGGCTGATGCGATTCGATCAAACAGGGGCTGTGGCTTTCTTACATGCTCTTGTCTAGGAGAATCAGGACTTTCCTTTTTGATGTTGTTGCCTGACGCAGTTGTCTGTGGTGTCATTTGATTAGCTGCAGTCTTCAATATTCATGAAGGGGAGTGAAGAAAGAGGCTGCCTTGTTTGTTCAGCATCAAGCTGTTGAAAGCATATGTGGGACATCAGTTTCTCTACATCCTTTGATTTTGAATGCTGGGGTTTTTGTTACTATAAAACGGTAACAAATCTTCGTGACTACTTCTGACAATAAAGAAAGGATTTGCTTTTTTGTGATAAAAGTATAATAGCAGCTTTAAGAGAAAAGAAAAAAGCTGGGAAATTAAAAATGTATGCTAAAAAAGTAAAAAAGGGATACATTTAATGTGAATGTGGTCTCTGGTTTTTACAGTCTTCCTCTAAAATTTGCCTAAGAAACAACTGTCTTCCAGCATGGACAGTATTTACAGCTTCTGTTTCTTTTAGGCTGTAGGTATATTTTTGTACCAAGTAGGGATGTTTTGAGCCTTGAAACCAAGCTTGTATTTATGACTTAATTAGCAACATTTATTTATTAAGTATTTAGATCCTGACTTCTTCAAATAACAGTATTTCTTTCCTATCAATGTATAATCTTCAGTGAATTGCTTCAGATGTAGATCTGAATTGGTACTATACTATTTTAAGTACCTGATGATTTGAAACTTGGATTTCATTTCTTGTTTGCTTATTTTAAAACTCTTACTGTGTTTTACAAGCTAATTTTTCTTGGGACTATTGGTGGAGGTAGGATGAAGAATTGCAGTGGAACTAACTTGTATTTTCTAGGCTTGACTGAATTTTGTTAATTTATTAGCTTTATATTGATAAACATGCCAAATCTCTGAGTGCATTTTTGTGCCTGATTAGCATTTTCCCACCCCTCTCTTTTTTTTTTTTTTTTTTTTAGGTGACAATCACTGCTGTCACCTTTGCTGCCCTCCTGTCACCCCCGAGCATCTGCTTTTGACTGATGAACCTCTCTGCCTCCACCCTTGTCGCGTTTTCCTCTACCAGCAGTTTGGCTCCTGCTTGGAGCACAAGGTCATCTGCCTGGCAGGGCTCAGGGGCTGGTCCAGGCCATGTCTCTGGTAGGGAACAAGTGCTTTATACAGCTCTCAGAATAAAATAGAGGATATTGTATGTGTCACTTGGCAGTTACAATGCTGTCTGCGTTTGCCAAATCATCAGTAGCCGCTAAGTTTGTACTGATTTTTTTTTTTTTTTGGGAAACAAATTGAACGAATTTGAAGTTTATTAGCAGTTGGTTTATCAGCAGATGAATGAGTCTTTCAGTAGCGAAAAAAAGAAGAGGATGGTGATGGAACAACCTTCCTTTCCTCCTGTGCGTCCTCTCTTTGTTAAGCTACGGTTCCCCGGCAGTGTTAGCTGTATTTTGCTGTGCTGTTCCTTTGGTGGTGGTTGTTAGTAAAGGCATGTTGGAAGACAGGTATCTCTGCAGGTTAGAGAGTAGTTTGTGGTCTAATGTATAATAATTGTGATACTGAGGTTTGTTTGGGGGTGGAGTAGGGGGTGGAGTAGTTGTTGGTGTTTTGATTCTGTACTTCTGTGGCAACCGCATTTCTTACTGTGGCGCTCAACCTAATGGAGCATGCTTTGTTCTGTAATTGAGCATTTTACTAGGTGTAACAGCGTATAGTGCAGAAATACGTGATTTCTCCAGTAACCTGGCTAGTTTTCTCAGAATATGGGTTTCTTTCCTGTCAGTGCAATTGGGAAACTGTCAGTTCTTTATTCTTCAAATACCACCCAGGGAAACTCATATCCTCTGTGATTATATCACTTCTCTTACCAGTATATCACCCTGTTTAAGAGACTAGGAAAAACCTAATCATCAGTCTCTTACTTTCCCTTCTAGGAGCTCTCTAATATCCAAGGGAAAAAAAAATAGTCAGCTGCTCTCTGACTTCTTGAGTTTGGCGCTGTATGTGTATAAGGTGCTCGTGCTTTGTGTTTACGTCAAAATCCATTCAATCTTACGGCGTCGTTCACTCTGGTTTCATCAATGTAGTGCACGATTCCACTGCCAGTTTCTCTTCTGCTCTGCTCTGGTTAGACTTTGCAATATTTTGAAGAATCCTTTCATTGTTCAAGCTCCAAAACAGTTTTCCTGCCCCTCTGTAGTAGTCTAGAGAGGTTTTCCGCAGTGGCTGTATATGAGTTCTCAATTAATAGACCTGGTAAGGTTCAGTTTAGTTTTAAAGCAAAAAAAAAAAAAAAAGAGTGTGTGCTTTTGCATCACAAATTTGTAGCTCTTTCTTGCCTGAAGTTAAGGTAAGAAATTGAAGAAAAAGAAAGATTATAATAGAGCAGAACAACAGCCAGTTGGAAGGGGAAGCTAGAAGACTGAATTTGGGGTATAACAATGTGTATTAGAATTTCTTGTTTCTGACAGCAAAGCACTGGATGGTTCGGTGTTAGGAGCAAGAATCTCACCAGCTAGCTGACAAAGTGATTTGTCCTTTAAATCATCCACTGTGGTTAGGAACTGTCTTTTTGACCTTAAGGATTCATTTTCCCCTGTAACCTGGGGGCTCTGCTCGGAAAAGAGATCACAGACTTTAAATGTTCATTTCAGTCTTACCTTGGGCTTGTAATGGCAATTGCTTGTTGATTTCAGGAAACCATTTTATATTTGCAAGTCAGAATTTAACCACCATACTAATTGTTTTCTCTTCATTTCCCTGTAACGCAGTTTAATTTTATCTTAAGTCTTCATCAGTCTGGGAGTTTGCAGGCAGATCAGAAATTAAATTATACATTAGAGAACAGTCAATAATAAATATCTTTTTAAATGGTCACATTTAAATAAAAAGAATTGTAAAACCCCCTCCTATTAAAGATGATACTTTAAAATGTGTTCACGTTCCCATTTTTCGAGTGAATTAAAATCTGCTTCTGTCTTCTTGTTTCTTTGGCAATTAATTGGATATCTCATTCTCCCGGATCATTCTCCTGGTGTTTGAGTAAGGTCAACAGCTACTCAAAACGGCAGCCTTTTTTCAAGTGTGGCTGCCAAATTGCATTTTCAGGTTCGAGAAATGTCTTCTGTCTTCAAGGAAAACATGGACACTCCTATTGCAGAAACATTAACCGTTCCATTTCTGCTCACTGATGTTAATGAATCGGTGCTCCCTTCTTTGAGGAATAATTGGAAACTTGTGGAATAGGCCTTTGTACCCATTGGTGAGGAACTCGGAAACATTTTTGTAGCTTAAAATACAGGATTTTCTCAGTGTTGCTCTCTGAATGCTGGTGAGGTATTTTTAGCTTCAGTGTGGGACAGTTTGCTGAAACTAATAACTGGTTCATTTTCTGTTCTCTGAATCTGTCCAATATATCTGGAAGTGGAAGATGGCTGTATTGACTGCAGTTAATTTCTGAATAAAACCTGGGCACAAAAGTGTTGAAGAGTTCCCTGAATTCTGACTGCAAAGGAAGGTTCAAGTTTTGGGAGCGCTCGGTGTTGGGATTCGTCAGCGTGGTTCATTCAGAGGGCTGGCATTAAAACAGGCTTTTCTTTAAAAGCTGCGGTATCCACAAGTTCTATCGGGCAGAAACAAGCCTTTGAAGATGGTAATCTTTGATCAATTGATACCCATGTGCTGTCTGCCTGTACCTTCTGCAAGCACAGAAGTGAGAGATAGATAGATATAGATATATATATATATCTATCTCTACACACATACAATAGAATGGCAACTTAATTGCATTCGTTTAATGTGAACTAGTGAATATGATAACGCTACATACTCCATATGCTCTTCTTGGAGCTTCTTCTTGACTGAGTATCTCGTCGTTAGATTTGTAGTATGAGTTGCGTTCCTGTGAAGGACTCTGGGTGTGTCTGTGGTCAAACACAGGTAGAAGACTTCGATGGCTGCCCTGTCAGGGAGGGAAAACTAAATGTGCTAGATAAGTCATCACCTCGTAGCATCAAGTCTGTAAGAAAAATCTAATTTTGTATATTAATGAAACGAATGCAGTCACATATGAATTTTCAGTTACACCGATGAAGGCGGCAGATGTCATATTGCAGTTGAGTGTCGTGTCAGATCTGCTCACGATACTCCTGTCTACGAGGTTCAGTCCTCCTTACAATGCTGTTTTTGAATGGTACCTGTGGAAATAGAACGTTTTAGATGGAAGTTGACTTCACACTTTCTTCACTGAAAAGATTTAAAGAGGAGAAAAAAAAACAGGCATAAAAAGCTCAAATGCAACAGTGCATTTGCTAAATGTGTTGAATGGGGAATTACCTGCAAATTCTCTGGGAGCTCTACATTCAGGAGTTTTTGTACTTCTGAAGGCTATGTTATTTTTCAACGTGTTTATTTTAAAACATTGAACAACTGCTTTAAGCATAAGTGAAGTCCAGGGTTCAGCCTGCAGATAGGACAGGTGCCTGCATAAGAAGCGCGCGATAATTCCCCGTGTTCCTGGAAAGTCTCAGTAAGCCTAAAGGGGTTAGTTTAAAAAGGCAGTCTGTTCCATTTTCTCTCCTTGGCCGTATTAAGACTAGACTTACGTACACTTTTGATAAAGAAATGTAAAAATCGGCGATGGAAATTGCTCTAGAGTTGTGCAGCTTTTGAAGGATGCCTCTTCCAGCCAGGTATGGGAAGGCCAGTTGGCAATCCGGCACCGCTGTTCTGCTTTGGAAGTGTCCAGAGGCTTGCCTCAGATCGGTCATGTATTTTGCTAAAGCAGCATCTCCTTATTGAAAAACATGATTTAGAAGGCAAGGTATGACAGAGGCAGGCGAATGTGGTAGTCACAGCAGAACAGCCCAGGCTGAGCTGAAGACTAAGAGGTGGGATTGCCCTTCTCTTTCCTGCCGGGCATGGGCTGAGGATCGATCAGAGTAGTGTTGGACTTGAAATACGTAATTAATGAGGAAAAGAGCCACTAGCAATTTGGACCATATTGAACATGAACTGTATAATGAAGTAGGGAGGTGAGCTCAACCACATTAAATGGGAGAGCCTGTCACATCTATAATATTAGAAAGCTGCCTTAGCGTTAGAAAACCGCAGTGGAAGGGTACTCGGTAATTTAGAGTGTTTAGCATAAAAAATCTGAATGAGTTAATTAAGGGTATTAAAATGGCTGCAATAAAATTTGAATATTGAAACTTTATGAAAGCTCTAAGCAGTAATTAAGGTTGCTATTTTAATATACGAAATTCATTAAAGTTGAGCAAAGAAAAATCCTCCTGCAGCTCACAAGGGAAAGTGTAAAAGGGAAAATCTGCTTTTAAATTCTCTCTATTGGATTTAGTTAAATAACTAAGAAATATGAAACTAGACTACCCTCTTCTCATACATAGTATAATTTGGGATATTTCTATGCCCTTGCTAAAATTGGAAAAGATAGTCCTTTGCATGTTTATCTAATTGTATACTTCAGTTGGTAGGGGATTCGAATATTTTGTCTGCTCTGTATTGTCTGAGATTTTTCCATTTTAGACCTTCCGAGATCACAATTGAAATAAAAAGCCATACTTTTCTGCCTAATCAAGCAGCTTCCTCATTTTTAGCCGGTGAAAGATTTTTGGCCCCCTGTTCTCCCGCTATCCTTGCTCTAGCGCTCGGGCTGCTACTGCTCAGGTAATGGCAGCTCCCCGAAGAATACGAAGAGAAGCTCTGTTTATAGCAGCTGGCTCCGGGTGATCCTTTTTGGTGATGGAACTGCCTAATCGAGCGGTAAGAGAAGATCCCAGCGAACTCCCCATCAACCTGCGGACCTTTGGATAAGCTCAAAACAGTAGCCAAGATGCGACTGGGAAAGGGGAGAAAGCTCTTTGGCAAGAAGTTGTCTAGTCTCACAGATTTCTTCAAAAGCTCGGCAGAACCTGTAGCGGGTTATTCTGAATATTGAGTTACATCTTGTCACCTGGAAAGGTGCTTTTCCAAAAAATGGTTACATACCTGTGGGTTTTGAGCCGTCCACCCTCTCTCCTTCCACTGAGGTAGTTGTTTGTCTTTTGTGTGGCAGTGAATTGGATCAAGTAAATAGAATGGGGCCTTTCAGTTTTGCCACCAACTTCTTTTCTTAACTGCTTTCCACTGGTGCTAATCTGGACTTTTCCTTCTTACCAGGATGTGCCAAATCTGCTAAAATAGCGGTGTTCTTTCTCTAGCGCGCGCTTTTGGCACTCATCCTTTGGGCCACGGCAGAAGGGTGAGTCTGGCAGCAGGTTTGGAGGTTAAGGGGAGCAGGCGCAGGCTGACTTAAGAGCTGTGTTTATTGATGAGTAATCTTTCTTTATTGATATCTGTCTTTATTGATGAGTAATCTTTGTTTATTGATCTCTGTGTTTATTGATGAGTAATCTTTGATTAGCCTTTGATGCTGATTAGCATCAGCATCATTGACTGCTAATGGCCACCATTACCTTTTTCTGAGAATGAAGATTTGTATCAAATTCTGAGCTGTTGTAGCTCACTCTGTTAAAGTGCCTTCCCTAAATGGAGCTTGAGCATGTCCGTTCATTCTTTTTGAAACCCAAAATAGGAGAATGAATGTCTTGTATGTCACTGAATAAATAATACTGAAAATGTTTTTATTTGCTCTGTCACTCTTAAGTTTTATACTCACTGTGTCTTCCTTGAGAAGTATTTCTGAAAAGTAAAGCTATTAATTTAGTTAGTCAGCTTTTCCTCAAGTCTAAAGGGAAAGTGCTTTTTCTTGTTCCATATGGTACAAGTGAATGGAAATTACCTTGACCGCTCAACTGAATTCTCCATAAAATCGTGCTGGTGCTCCTAGAGCACTCCCTTTTAGTACTACATTAACGTGCTCTTTAGCATTTCTCTTAGCAGGACTGTGATCGATGCAGTACTTTATAATTTCTCAGGATAGACTCAGATTTAGCTAGAATGTGAGTATTCATGTGGAGAAATTACTCTCTGGAAGAGATTATGCTGTTCGTTCATTCAGGAGACAAACCCAACCTGTCCTGGACCAGGAAGGCGCCTCTCCTGAACCTTTACAGTCATTTATTAAGCTGTCTGCATTCATTGATGTCTCTTCGTACCGCTGCTTATCATTTTGTCAGAGAAATCATGAATAGCTTCCTCTTCTCCGTGATTATGCTACAGTTTCTTAAAAGCCACTTCCTGAACAAAGTTTTATTTAAACAGCAACAGAATTCTAAATGTCCTGTTTACAGATGATCAGCTTGAAAGGTGACTAAAACCTGGTTATGTTGGTGCAGCTGAAGTGTACGCAGCTCTCCTGGGGCCTTGACGTTTGGGCAGCGGGAGTCTCTCTAAACCTGCCCTGTTTAGAAAGGACTTTTCCTGCCCAGGCGTTTCCAGAACCCAAAGGAAGTGGGCTCACAGGTACTGGAAACGGAATTGAGGTGGGCGTCCTGGTTTGACATCGGGTTAGGCTCCGTCTTTGAGAGGAGCTACTGCATCTATCAGACTGTAATTTATTATTTATTCCTTTATTAGAAGGCACTCCATCACCTGGTGGTGTTTCATATGCTTTTTTTTGTCACTGAGAGTTTTATTGTAACTTCCTGATTGTTTCCCGTTCGGGGAGTGTATTTTTGTGGGGCTAGATGTGACCTAAGAAATTGTACTTTTGGGGGGAAAAAAATCTCTCCAAACATTGTCATGGATATTAGCTATGTCTTAAGTAGGTGTTTTAGCGTCATCATACATACTTTTAATTTTTTATCAACTGATCAAGTGAAACGTTTCTTAGATTTAAACCTTTTGAAGAGTTATATACTCTGTTTCATAACCTATAAGCTAGTAACATAATGTGACTTTTCTTGAGATTATTAAGTGGCGTTCTTACAAGCAAAAAATGCTTGTCAGCTGGAAACAGTTGCTTGTACCACCTCCTCTCCCTAATTTTTGAGCCCTTCTTCCCCCCACTAAAAATAAATAAACAAAAAGGCTAACAGCTCAGAAGGGCAAAATGATGAGCATTTTTAAAATACTTCTTTTTTTTATTAAATTCGTGTTGAATTCTGGAAGATTTTTGAAAGAAGCCTTTGAAGTAAGGAACACGTATTAGTTTGGAAAGAGAGAAATCAGTCCTTAAGAATAGTTCTTCAGTACGCATTTAATCATCTGTGGGTATTCCAAATGCTTTTAAGGTAGCAAAGGAGCCTCAAGATTTTTGGCAAATACATGCTGCTTGGATGGAAACTCAAGAATTTTAACAACTGTTTTCTGGGGGAATGCCTCGGCTTTTCTTGGTCTGGGTAATTTATATCCAGGCGGGCAGTTTGATGTCACCTCTTGAAGATTCATGGTTTTCAGCTTGGTTTTCTAAGGCAGCGCGGCTCTGCAAGAGCTGCCGTCCCTGCCCGGGCAGCGGGGACAAGGGGCAGCAGCCCGCAGTGCTTTGGGATTGTTAATTTTTGGCCTTGTTTTTAAATAGGGCAGGGTCTGGATTTTTTTTATGGTACAACACAGCATGTTATTGAAATGCGTTAAAAGGATTATCAAGTTGCTGTGTGTCTCTTTTGAGCATGGCGACCAATTTCAATCAAATTTGGAGGGGGTGGGGGGTGTCCAAAAGACAAATTTCTGCAGCTTTTGTGAAGGTGGCTCACTGGCAAAAGTTACTGTGTTAATCCCATCTCCCTTTCCCATCCCTTTCCTCCGTACACATACTCTTCTGTATAAAAGCAGCAGCGGGATTTCAATTGTTGTTCCATGTTAGAGAGCCCACGCGGAGTTACGGTACCGTAATCCGTTGAGAACCAAGCCTCGTTGTTTCCACAGTTCGTGAAACTGCTGGAAAAGACAAACATCAGGAAAGCATAAGTATACAGCAGACGCAGCTGGATGAACGCTAAAAAGAGAGCTCTTCTATCAGCGTTATCAGGATGGCAGCAAAGACTTTTGGGTCTGTGATTCCTGAGAACAGAAATAATGTCTTATTCTAGAAGAAAATCTTGAATACGGTTTAATACATTGCGATTGCATTCTCAGGAAAGACAGAAAAGTGCCTCAATGCCTTCTCAGAAATCCCTATGAAGTAGTTGATCAGATTTAGGATGTCACTTGATGGCTCATGATGTGTTCTTGTAAATTCTTTTTTTTTTTTTTTTTCAAAGTGGGATTGTGCTTGGCTGTTCCAAAGGCACGTAATCCACTTACGGCATTGACAGAGAGAAATCCATGTAGAAAAGCAAAGTACTGTTAGATGAGATTTTCTTCTTGTCTGGGTGAGGAGATGGTTTCACTGTTTACTCTTTTCTTTTTTTTTTTTTTTTTTAACTAGTTGTTACTACATGTCCCCAGGGAAAAGGGGCTGATGCACCCAACCTGTCACACGCGGGCAGCAGGTGGTGGCAGGATGGGAATGCCCATGGTTCAGTCTAACAGGGAATAAGGTTTTTATGCATATTATGTAAAAGTTTACGGATTAATATTTTAATTTAGGAAGCACTTTATTTGTTTTAAGAATTACTTTTTGAACTTTGGCAACTTGCAGGGAGCAGTGATCCATTTACTGGGGAAAAATTCAACTTGTTTGAGGTTTCAGGTCAAATTTGACACCTGCCCCCTTCGGTGCTCACTGAGTTTTACACAGTGCCAATGACAAATGGGGAATTACTGCTAGATTGCTAATAAATATGACCTTATACAGTTTAATATTAAAAAAACAGAAGAAAACCCAACCCTCAAATAAAAGGAAAGCCCTGGGAGTCCCAGAGCCTTATTACTATTAGCACCTTTTAAGAATGGAAGTGTGAGAATTATCTACATGACAAATGGGTTATTGGAAAAAACCCACGTAGGATTCATTTCAACAATCAATTTTTCATGTTAGAGCTAATGTATTAATTTAGTAAGAAGCAATTATGTTCGAGGGATCCTGATAACAAAGCTGGTATTAATGTGGCCTTTTGACTTCCAGCTGAAGAAAAACGGGAGCCAAAAGACTACATGAATTTTCAATGATAAGCATCACAGTTCAAAAGTGTAATTAAAGTGGCGAATTTATGTAGAACGGAAATGGTGGGATTTGGTAAAATGTATCTTGTTTATGTGAAGGCTGGCACTGTATCTCCTCCGAATAGTAAGACAGAAACAGAACACACCATAAAATGTAGAGACTCATCTTTGGGTAAAAATAACCCAAGAAGCGCTTGGACTTAAATGTTTGGGGTCAACAAAATAATTCTGGAGGGTTTTATGGAAGGTAAGTGAGAATACAGTTAAACGGTATTCTTGCTCAAAAGTCACTGCAGGCTGCTGCTGAATGATGTATCCAGTTTCTCCTCCCTCCTCCTTCTCTCGTTTTCCGAGCTTTGTGCTCTTGCCAGCAGAGTCTGCATCGTAGCAACGGTTAACTTTCATGGAATATATTCTAAAATTGTGAATACATCGTTTTTCAACTGGAACTATTTCCTATTTAGAAGGAGAGGTCTGGGAAAACAGATGAAGTATTTGAGGCAGAGAAGCAGGCATTGGAAGGTGATTTTGCTGGTAGACCTGAACTTGGTGACGGGAATGTAAATGGGGCCACAGACTCAAGAATGAGGGAGGGGACGGGACAGGACGGGCTGGGACCTTCGTTTGAGTCAGTGGAAGAAAAGGGACGGAGAGGGAAGTTGGTTCCCGGCAGGAAGGTGTCAGTCCTCTGGCTGAACCTGTGGTCCTTCAGTCATGGTCATGGAAAGCGAAGGAGAGGAAACTGCACCAGTCGAGATTACGCCATTGGGGTTCCTGCATTGGGGCCATAGGGAGAAATTAGTCTTCTTGAGGATGTGAAGGAGAGGCAGAAAAAGCGGATCTGGTGTGGCTGTGGGTGGAGAGCTGGGGGTGGCCCGGGCCTTCGGGCTGCCAAGGGCCACTCTGCTGCCTGAACTGCACCCCACGCCTGGAGATGCGTGGGTGTCGAGAAGGTGAGTGCGGGTTTTGTTGGGACTAAAGGAAAAGATCCAGAGGAAAGGGGTAGATTTGGAAAGGAAATGAGAGCAACTGTAGCGCTGAATGTAGGTGGTAATGAAAGGTGACTCGGGTTGTTTATTCTTAGAAGGGTTTGTTGGGCTGTGATATGGCTGAAAAAAACCCATACAAGGTAACTATTAGGGAATGAAAAGTATCAAATTCAAGGATAATATTAATACAAAACCTAATGTATGTAAATACAAGCAGTTGGGAAGGTGTGGATTTTGAGAATATTCTGGAGGAGCGTGGCTACTCACGTGCACTTGTCTTCTGCCCTGCTCTGGGCTTTTGACCTCAGTCAAAATACTGTTCTCTACAGGTCTTTCTTCTGCCCAGTGTGCCGTTTTTACTATTGTAGATGTATTCATACTGATATTAAAAAACAAACAAAAAACAAACCAGGAATGGGCATAACTTTTTTTAATAACTTTCAGGTTTAAGACATCTTGCCTCTTTCTCAATTATTTAAAGGTTTCATTAATGAAACTGTGGTCAGCTAAATTCTGGATTTGAAAAAGGTTAATTACAGTTTAAAATTCTTGTTACAAAACTTTGAGTTGTGTTTACTGCTATCTCACTAAAAAGGCTAAGGGAAACTTGATTGTCATATTTAAACAATATTGTTTAATTAGTCCTGTGCCTCATGAGTGCTGCCGGCTGTCCCCAGGCAGCAGGAAAAAATTTTCTCCCGGCTTGATGTGAAAAGTGACTTTTTAAGGCAGTGCTTTTCTTGCCGTTCTTCAGAGTGTTCGATTAGCTATAGCTAGAAGTGAAACATTGGTTATTTGTGCTCTCGCCTCCTTCGCTCTGACTGATGGCAGTTGGAAAGAAATGCCCTGGTACCCCATCTCTGGACCTCGCTACCTTGGTGAGCCTGGGGAGATCTCACAGCAATCTTACAGTATGTTTTTTATATATTACATATAGATATATATATATATATAAATATAAAAAAGGGTCAAACTTGGTCCTTGGGTCAAAGTTGGTACTTCTTATCCAAGCTAAAATGATTGGTTGTGACTCAGTTTTTAGCGGATTCTCCCTGTTAAATGCAGGCAAGTGGAAAGTCCCTGTAGAAGTTGTTGCCTACGTGTAACCAGCCCCATGTCCTCGGTGGAGCTCATCGAGGTGGAGCTGCTTGCTGGAGGTCTGCAGAAGTTGAGGCAGTACATCTTAACTCCTTGTGCTCCTATCCATAGTGTCTTGTGGAAGGATTTCAGTTAGCATCATCGATACTAGTATGTTTTAAAAGACCGGGACTGAGAGCTTGATGTTTATCCCGAAGCAGAAAAGATAATGGGAGAGCGTTTTTTACCTTTGTCATGTGAGAAAACGATTTGAACTGGATTTAGAGGATGTGAGAAAGGAAATTGAAATGCTTTTCAAGGTCACGTTGCAGCTGAGAAACCGCTGCGGTGTTTCTGTATCATTGGCAGAGACAGCACCTCATCATCCAGAGTCTTTGCAAAACTCTCCGGTTACCCTTTGTGCTTTATAGAGAGAGAATATTCTCCGCTTTAAAGTGCACTTACCTTTCAAAGGTCAGACAGGACAGTCCCTGAACTGTCATAGCTGAGAGGGGCAAAAAAATGGCATTTAGTACATGCACTTTCATGAAAATAGCTTGCTGGTTTAAGGCAGGGTTTTGAGAGGAAAAAATACTTAATAAGCTACTGTTGGTAGTACTGTGGTACTGTCAAGATTTTAAATTGTGATAGCTCAATTTTCCCCAAAGTTTTCTTGCTGAGAATGCCTAGCTGGCGTTGTAGATGTGTACTCCTTTACCAGGGTTATGCTTTGTGTGTAGTAGTTGTCACCAAGTACAGCAGCCGAAAACTGGTGGACACCTAGGTGCGGAGAAGGAGACGGTGTGACTCACTCCGTCTCTTTGCTCATTAGGAAGACACTTGACCAGGTGATTTCATGAGGTCTAGTGAGATCGAAACAGTATACTCGATTTTGGTTTATTCAATGTATTTTAAAATGCAGTGGTGGTGTTTCTTATTACAGGGAATTTACCCAAAACAGCGGAAACCTAAATTAAATTATGTTTTCTGTATGCTCCTATAGATAATTTTACAGGCAGCTTGGACTTGCTTCAATTAGACATTTAATGATACATACGAGTGATTTCCCCCTTCAAGATTGTGGTGAAGTTTTTTCGTACTTCATGTATTTTGTGCACTTAACTAGAAATGCAAGAGTTAAGTCTTGGTGCTAAATACGTGATTTATTATTTTTTTTTATCGGTAGGTAGTCTGAGCCTGCAGTGGATTTCCAGGTATCTCCTTTCGTAAACATAAAGTCAGGCTGTTTATTTCTGATTTTTTGGGGTGTATGTGATGTGTTACTCTGAGCCGTGGTTATTAATTGACAGATGAGTTACACTATGATGGCACTTAAAATGCACAACGTGTATTTCTGAAAGCAGTCGTTGCTATAGCAACTTTCTAGTAGGTCACTGGCAGTGTTGTGTGTGAGTGTGTGTGTGTGTGTATGATTTGGCTGTTAATGCAGACTAATACTGATAGAAAAATGAGAAATGTGAGAGTCAGAAAGAAGGTGGCCCTTCCCCCCCTCCCCTCCAAAACAGGGGAAGATCATTTGGTGGAGGAGAAAATGATAGGATACTGCATGTATCATCAAGATACTGGCTATCAGCTGCTATAATTAGATGTTTTCTTTCTATTTAGGCAAAGATTATTAAAAACAAAACAAAAAGCCAAATTGCCTTAATCTCATTCTGCTTTTTCTTTGACATTTTTAGAGTTTGGTTAGGAAAGGAAGTACATCTTCAGTTGATCGGAGAGCCGTGTGTTGTATTTATTGAGCATGCAGATCTATTTTTAAGGACAAAGTACATCTGTATTATATGCTGGAAGTGAAAATCTTGAGAAATTGCTGCTTCTCCCTCATTTGTAGGGTCTCTCAGCAAGGTCCAATGCATTTCCATAGCGATTTACGCCAGTGTAAATCTCGTGGTCCCATTCTTCCCGAGCATGTGCTCATGCCAACAAGGGGTGAGCCAGTGCAGGGAGCTGATCCGGATACAAACAACTGGAAAACAGTTTTAAAAATGGCTAGGTGATTTCCTGAGTTGTGTGGATGGGCAGAGCACCGCACGCCAGCGCAGGCACAGGAGGGAGTCGGGGTCAGCGTGCACGGCTGGCGGTGACTGGGATTTTCAGAGGGGCTGAAGATGCTATTTCTCACTGACTTCTGCTTTTAGTTTGCTCTGAAACTTAACCAGAAGTACTGTGCAGAGGACAGTCTTCCAAATTCTTTGCATTTGTATTCTTCTCTGAAATAGTTCTCTAATAGTCTCTTCTGTTTGTTTTTTTTTTATAATAACATTATACTGCTCTAATTAGAGAGCATTCACATATCTCTCTTAGAGGGATAAACCTATAGCCAGGCCATTATTTTTGGTCTTGAATTAACGTCACCGTAAGATTTTAGAATATTAATGGTTTAAGATAACACACTCTAGATTACGATAAATGAAAATAATGTCAAGTGTAGCAAGTATTTTTGTGGTACTGTAATAAACTAGATTTTTCCTCAAATGACAGTGGTTTGTTTTTTTTAAAAAGGTATAATATGATGAACTTTGACTCTCTTCTCCGAAAGACAGGAACAAGCCGTGCTGTGTTTGCGATTGAAACACTATGGTGGAATTGTTCTGCTGTCTGGATGGGAGCAGTGGGAGACGATGGTAAGGGGTGGAGGGCAGGCAGCAGGACTTGAGCCGCTCGCTGCCTTCTCCTCTTTTCCAGTGTCTCCCGTCTCTCCCTTCCCTGGCTTGCCGTAAAGGAAGGATGAGGAATGTGTGGCCAGGAGTAGGAGGAAAGAGCAGGAACTGCATTTTTGACAGCAGCAACCCAGCAGATTGGTTCAACCCTTGTATGAAACCTCGTCCCAGGACTCTACTGAAAAAAAAAAAAGAATCTCTGTTCCGTGGTGTTTGGGGTTTCCCCCCCCCGATATGTAGTTATGTTCTCTGTGTTTGGAGAGCTTGATTTGTGAAAGTGCTAAGTGTTGATTTAACCTCTGGAAAAGAAAAACTTCCTTGACGCTTGCTTTTTAGTATTTAAATGGTTGTTGAATGCTTTCTTAAATGTACTTGTGTATACTCTGTACTCCAGAAAAGCTTTCTCTAACTTTGCCTCAAGGGTGAAGGCAATGCTAATTTATAATAATAAACTTATTTGAATAATTTGTAGGGAGATGGAGGTAGGACCAGAAACAAGAAAAATGAAAGCTTGTATCTTGTTTGTATTTTCTGTAAGGTTTTTCCTAGAGGAAATGTTCCCTTATTTAACTCCTGGGGTTACAGTTTTCAGTTAGAATTTGTTTTAATCTCATGGGAGCTGAGAATCTGTTTAAGGAAATGCTTCAAAATATTCCCACTCTTGCTCTTAAAGCCTGACGGTTTCCAGTATCAGTTACTGTATGTATTTTCATTTTATGTAACTGTGTAAAAGACGCTGAAAATCCTCTTTTTGCAGAAGAAAGCGTCTGCAAATTCTGCAACATTTAAAACTGTACGGTCCGATCCCTTCTCTGCAAAAACAAAAGCCAAGAAGTCTTTCAGGGGAAAACAGCCTCTTGCGTGGATCAGCTGCTGGAATTTCCCCTCTCACTGGAGAGCCTCGGCTTCTGGGGACGGCAGTTTCTCTCTTCCGCAGCTTCTGTCAAGTTTCACTCAGTTCTACCAGCAGTGCTTAGGGAACTGTGCGGTTTCTGTTTTCTGTGTCTGGTATCTTCTCTTCTAGGCCAGAGGTTTTTCTCTTCTCTCATCTGTTAATTTTTCCTTTTTTCTTAGTCTGTCATTCACCGGGAAGAGATTTGTAAGGCCGCGTCTATCTCAGCAGAAGGTTGATATTAGCAGGCCTGTTGCAGACCGTCATTGTAACTAGGCAGAGAACTCTGCGAGTAGCGGGTGTTTTTCTGGTGTGGTTGTTGAAGGTAGCGTGATAGATGCTCTGAACACTGACCTTGATTTTGCCACTCTTCCCATGAACGCAGCTGTGACCTTCTGCAGGCTGAAGCCAGCCAGATGCCCCTAAACCCCCAGCATGTTTTTAAACAAGATTTGGTTGTGTCAGGAAAGCCTCAGGATTCCACGTTGTTCCTGTTGTTGGGTCCCTCGGAGATGTTGGCTTCTGCAGCGCGGCTCCCGTAGAGAGATTCCCGGTTTCATCTGTTAGCCTGTTTTCTGTGAGGCATCTCACTGCAGCTACCCTGTATTTCTAGTCTATTGGTAATTAATCCTTAATTTCTTTTCTCAGCTCACAGTCGAGGTTAACTATCTTTAAGGGGTCGGGGCAGGGAGGAGATTTGGTTGCCTTTTTCTTTTTCCCCATGGGAGGGGAAAGAGTTACTGTTTGGGTTGCTGGAAAAGCCCATGTTCTAGCTTCCCAGTACCACAAGGTTTCCTCTCTTTCTGGGTATTTTTAGAAAAAAAAGCGCTCCAGCAGTTCATGCTGGGACTCCTGATGGCTTCATTGCCAACCTCATGGAGCGGGTTTCATCTGATGGCGGCCTTTCCAAGTGAGGCAAGATCTCTTCTTTCTTCTGTCTCTTTTGCAGTGGTCCATTTTGGCTAAGCATTATCTAAGCTATTTCATTAAGCCCGACAGCTGTAGTAGTCCAGTGAACTGTTTTGGTGACTTATCTCCCAGATCAAAAATTCTTCCTTGTCTAGGGGAAAGGACTGCTGTCAGCATTACTGGGAGAACCCACTTTTGACTGGGCTTCAAAGCTCACAGAACAGTAACACGAAAATGAATGAGGCTTGCTCAGACACAGTCAACACTATTTCCAGGTTTTGTCATCTGCTTGTTGAAGTAACTGTTCAGAAATAAAAAAAAGGTGTTCCCATATTTCTGTAAGCACTGCAAAATACCGTTAAGAAAAAAAAAAAGCATCAGTGTTTGCAACTTACGGTCTAAGTAGCCAAGTAAATTGGTGATAGCTTTACAGTTTGAGTTGTCGTCATGACTTCAGATAAGACCCCTTGACTCTGCTGGTCCTCGCCCCTGCCTCCGCCCTCGCGGGAGCACTAGGCTCAGACAGCGCTTATTTTCAAAAATAACCTTCTGAGGAACCTCTCTTTCTGTCAAATCTGTTCGCGTTTGGCAACGTGTCCAAAAATCGTCAAGAGATGGAGGGCAAACAGCCTGGTTGGATGTGAAGCCCTTGGGAAATGAAGCTGAATCAGCTTCTTGTCCAGCTCGCACGTTGGCTTCTCTGTTCTTGCCTCTCCTCCTTGTATTTCAGGTAACACAGGTCTGGTTTTTCAGTCTGTCCAGTTTGGAACTGGGCTCTCAACTGGTTTCACACAGTGCGATTACCTTCTTCCATCTGTACAGTCATCATTCCTGTGTCTGGAGCAATGGACAAGCAATGAAAGACACGTTATTTATTTTTTTCCAAGCATTTTCCCAAGAAATCTTCCCTTTTAATGGATTTATTGTGGTGTGCAGGATATTTTTAAACATCAAGGAATAGACAGTTTCACCCCCTAGTGATTCTTCCTAGGGTTGTTGACTGACCAAAATTCGTTCCAGCACTGGATGATAACAGCTTTTCCTCAGCATTATTTACGGAGCTAAAAGCAATCTTGTTCCCAGGTGCTAATTTGGCCTTCCCCTAGTGCTATTTGCATTTTGGACTGTTGCAGAACTGTTTCTAATTTTACGTAGTACTTGATAATAACTTATCTCCCATTTCTTCTTATTTCATTGATGTTTTTTTTTTTTTTGACTGGTGCGTCAGGGAGGTCATTAGGGAACACCGGTGAGTAGCCAACCCCGTTTAGCTGAGCTTTAATTTCTTGAGTCCTTGGGTTCCTTTTTTCCCCTCATGTCAGAATCCACATCAGGAAAGGCTTGTAGGTACAGGTACTGTATTTTGTAGATCAGTTGACGTGGCTGTGGACAAGTAGACAAGCTTCTGGACCAAACATCTTTAGCCTGAAACAAAATCGCAATCCTCAAGCTCAGTACAGGTGGAAAGCAATTAATTACTGTGAGCTCTGCTGCGGTGGGGAGAGGATATTGAAATCGGTATTGCCTGGGGGACAGAGAGATAAGTTATAGGGATGGAGGAAACTAATGTGCAATACAGCCACTTTCCCGTTTGAGTCAATTAATTAAAATGACTGTGAATTTTTAATTTCCAGCTGTGTGTTTTTCTAAGTCTTCAGGATCAGGAACGAGAACTTAGAAGTGGAATGGTTTTGTTCTGTGGAGTGTTCTGCTGGTAAATCACTATTTCGATGTTTGCTGCTAAGTCCTGCTGTTATTTTTCACCTGTGTCGTTTTGGGGAAGGTATCCTGGGGCTTCGGTGAATTATGCTAGGCTGGGATCTGTGGATTTGGGTTTGAATTTTGACTGCGGTATGAGGCACTTACGGTCACTGGGGAAACACGTTTGCAAGGCGTTTTATTTTTAGCTCCAACACGGTTACATGTGTCCGTTGGAAAAATGTGCTTCTCCTCGCAAGTTTATTGTGGTGGTTGGGTTGTTTTAAGGTTGGAGGATGAGAGGAACATATTTTAAGGTATGCTTTTCCAGTAGAGGTTGTAACTGTATAGCTGATATAAGTCATAAGCTGTGCCATTTGTAATAATCAAGGATGTTCAGTCAGCGGTGTTTGTTCAGCTCATTCAAAACGTTGATATATTTTCGTGGAGCTGTGTCTTTTTGGGGAATCATAGAATCACAGATTGGTTTGGGTTGGAAGGGACCTGAAAGCCCACCCAGTGCCACCCCCTGCCCTGGGCAGGGACACCTCCCACCAGCCCAGGTTGCTCCAAGCCCCGTCCAACCTGGCCTTGAACCCCTCCAGGGATGGGGCAGCCACAGCTGCTCTGGGCAACCTGGGCCAGGGGCTCACCGCCCTCACAGCCAAGAATTTCTTCCTCAGATCTCATCTCAGTCTCCCCTTGTTCAGTGTAAAACCCTTCCCCCTCGTCCTGTGGCTCCCCTCCCTGATCCAGAGTCCCTTCCCAGCTCTCCTGGAGCCCCTTGAGGGACTGGAAGGGGCTCGAAGGGCTCCCCCGAAAGTTCTCTTTAGATCGGTGAAGGTTGTTGATACCCTGCCTGGACGTTACGGCTCGTTGGAGTTTCACGTTGTTGTTGGCTTTGTGACAGTAGATGTGTTGGTCCGGCGGACAGGAACCAGTATCAGTGTAGGCTCTGGGAACTGTTTGACAGAAAAGTGTTGGCTTGGTATCACACATGGGATGACTTTGAAAGAGTGTGAGTTTTCAGACTAAAAAGTAGGTGTCATCTCTGTGTTTTAGGAAAAGAATAGGCTTGGTTATATCCTGGCATTGGCCAGGGGGATTTCAGCATATTTATGGGTCTGTTCCAGTGCCTTAGACTGAGGCAGTGTCAGGTTAGGCTGGATTGAAGGTATTTAGCTCCAGGATTCTGGAGTTATTGTTCGTGTAAGTTATTAAGGCAAAATTTGGTATTACAAAATGAGATATTGGTGATCTGACAATACATTTGTGGTAGCATTGATGGTGGGTTCATGTAAATTGTGTAGTTTATAGTTGCAGTTCAGTTTGTCATGAAGATAACTGGCTTACTGGGTAGTAGAGCAATTCTTTAATGCGTTCTGATGGTTTTTGTTCGATCTGTTGGATTAAAGACCTGCCAGGCTTCTCGGTCTTGGGGAGCGTATAAAAACATTCCTAGAGTAGGAGAATAGGGTTGCTTAATTTATTGGGAAGAGAACTTGAAACAAGTCTTCAGGTGAAGAGGAATCAAGTCAGAATTGCCAGTTTGTTTTGCTGATTGCGAGGGTTTGGGATTACTCATAGCTCTTTCCTTGGTATCTGTGAACGTGGTGGGGTTTAAAGCTTGGGTAGTTTTTCCCTGAAAGGCTGCAGTTGTGGATTGTTTCAGAAGAGGGATCGTAGCGGTGCAAGACGTGGGTGAAGGGTGTCTGGTTTCACGTGGGTTTGGGAGGTGGGGTTTGATTCTGTGATTAATAGAGATAGATATATAATTCTATTTAATGATGGTATTGGCTAACTTCACCTTCCCTGGTCTACCTCTGCTACATTTTTTGGCTCTTCTTCAGTTTTCACAAGCTCTTTTTAGGAACTTATCAAGCATTTGTAATTCTGGTCCTCTGGCTAATGGATAGAGGAAGGATCTGGAAATTACTGCCTCTCCATGGTGCACCACTATATTCTGCCAATATTGCAGCGGAGTGTCAAGAATCAAAAGTCAAAACACCTGTGCTACTGTGAGCTCTTTTGAGAAGTCCCTTTTATGCTAAGGCAAATGTGATTTTTTTTACAAAGTTATTTGGTCTAAAAATAGTTAACAATGGAAGAAAAACAGCTTTCTCATGATTCTTGTTGAAATTTTTTCCTGCTACGATGAAAAGCGTCAGTGGAACCCCTGTCCGCTTAATGACAGTACGAGGTAAAAGTGGTTACTAAAAGCAAGGGAACTGAGACTGCCTCGCTGCAGAGAGATAGCATTATGCTACTTATGGTAATGCCTACTGGATATTTGCTAATCCCTTTATTAAATGCAACCTCTCTTCTAAGGAGCCCAAAACACGAGGGATTTAGTTATTTAAAAAAATCCACATACCCTCGTGCGCACAAAAAGATTGTATTTGAGTGAAAGGGGAACTTTAGTAAAACAGATACCAATTAGCTACCTCAGGCTGGGGTTAAGAGGAGTCTCCCGCCTGTTAATAGAGAGGCGGTAGCTCAGGAATCCGTAGGGGTTTGTCATAGGAGCACTGCTGAAGTCCCTGGATTGGGAAAAACCGGTGGTCCGGCATCTTTCAGTTCCTGGACTGACAGCATTGAAAGACTCTTGGCCTAACAGTTTGTGAGGGTTATCTCTGGAGTAAGTGTGAACACTGAGGAGAGGCTTTTGATACTTCGGTCACGCCTGGGTAACGTCCAGAAATCTTTGCTGCTCGAGGGACTTGGATCGTGACACCTTTGTAAGGACAAGGATCCCGACAGGTCTGGCAGCTAGGAGATTGATGGCGCTGCTTCTCGAAGCTTGGAGCCCCGGACACGTGGTTTTCAGAATGAGCGGTGTTCAGTGGCGGGGATGCTTTAACACAGTCCTTCAACACTACCTTCTTCTTTTGAAGAACCATTATGCCTTCCTGTTCTTTGGAGGGGAGCGCAATAAAGGTGCCTGTCAGGAAATTGGTAGAATATTACGCTTTAGAGTGGTCCTGCATTTACTTCTACTTGGTATGTGCGAGAGTCTCTCTGTATTAACCATTAAATATTCTTTCTGTTAGCAGCTGCGTGAACCTACGGAAGTTATTGTTTTAGTGACCTTATTTTCCTCAAGTCTTTGTGCACGTCCCCCTAAAGTTCCTATGAGTACCAGAAATTAGTCGCTTCCCAGAGTTTTTAATTTATGTGCGACTGCAAAATGCGTGTTTTCTTTGATAATCTGCACAAAACGTTCTGCAGTTCCTCTTGGCTTTTCTCATCAGAGTTCCATATGAGGAAAAAAGAAAAGACAAAACAAAGAAACAAATGCCCAAAGAACAAAAACCTGAATAATTCTGAGAGGTTTTTTTCCCCTTTATTCCAGCATTCTGCATGTCAGGCGTTGCTTCTTTTTGTGAAAATTGGTTTTATTGTTGGCAATTTTCCAGAGCGATGAATAATAGAACACCAGATGTCCACTGCTGAGAAAAATTACAGATGAGTAAACACTCTCCTAAGGTAGCATAAAAATCTATTAACGCTGGTTCTGGCGTGCCTGTAGACTGTCTGTGCTGTTGGCCCGTTGTGCTTCGTGCCGTACATAGATGAAAAATCCAAAGCCTGTGTGACTACAGCAGGGATTCCCCCCTTCCTCTGCATGGGGATTATTCGTCAGGAATAAGCAGTCACTCCCTGAAGTGCTTGAGTGTGAATTTCATCACTGGATTTAATTTTAGTTATTGGCACGCATGGATTTGATTGAGGGCAAAGTCGCAGCAACGTTAGAAGAACTGAGGGGGGGGTAAGAAGGGATATCAAGAGTTCATCTAGTTCTCACCCTTTCCCCTCCAGCAGGCCACGGTTTTTTACAGTCACGCCCTGTTTTCAGACCCCAGACAGGCTGTGTTCCCAAAGCCTTGCCTGGTTTTTCCCAGCTGTTTCAATCTCCTAGGAATAAGCCCTTTCCACAGACTTTGCTATGGCGGCTGTACCTGATGAGTGTGACCCATCTATTTGGGAAAAGAAAAAATTTTCAGTGGTGGATAATTCACATTTGCTTGAGCAAGCTATTGGAGTGCTTCACTAGTCACTGCCAAAGTTTTCCCAGTGTCTTACCTGAATTTTCCTTGCTGCATTTTAAACCCATTACTTGGCCTTTTCTCACTGAGAAAAATAACTTATTCTCCCTCTCCGTTGCCTTTGCAGCAGTTTTCACGTATTGAAGAAGTCGTCATCCTCCTTCAGCCTTGCCTGTGTCCCGCTGTACTCTCCTCTTGCTTTCCTGGTGTTTCCGAGCCTCCTGGAGCTGGCCCACTCCACCTGGCTTGGCCCACTAAAACCAGCCGTGCGAAACCCTGAAAAGCTTTATGCCGCTTCAGTGAGCTGAATTGGCTTACTAAGAAATCAGCTGAACGGGATCATGCTTCTGGGCGGAAGCATTTCACTGTCTCCAACTCAACTATCTTAAAACTTTATGCTTAGGTATGGTGAACACTTACGCTATCCATATCATTATTCAACCTTTTGCAACTTTTCAGTGATTCCTCAGTCTTTTGTTTGAGGACGCCTCCACAGTTTCTGTGACTGGCAAAACCTCGCTCGACTTCAAATTTGTCCCATGGGCTTTTTTTGTGACTCTCGGTGCTCTTGCATCGTCTTGATGAGTGAGTTTATTTTCTCAAGAATCCTTCCGAGTCTTGGAAATACAAGTGCAGAGAAGCAGAAGACTTCAAAGATCCATCTGTTCATGCTCCCAGTTTGAGCATAGTAGAACCTAACTTTCTAGAGCCCTTTTTATTACGTGTCTTTGATGTTCACAGCAGGTAGGTTGGAGGCTGGTAGATAGCTGGTGATGTCCTAATGGACAGATGGCAAGGAGCAAGTTGCTAATTTACACCTTAATCATCCAGACATTGGGCTAGCATTAGAATCTAGTGCCGTAACTTTTAGTCTTGTGCAATCAAGCCATAGTTATTTGCCTTATGAGCGAGGGAGTGCCTGCAGCCCCCAGTGATCTCAGTCACAGTTGTGAGTGCTCAGTGCTGCAGAAAATCAGGTCAAGTGTCTCGCTGGGTGTCCGCAGAGTGAGGAGCAGTTGCGTCTGAAGAGTCTGCAAGAAAAACGAAGGGAAGGGAAGGCAAGCTTGTTTTCATATGCTCAGTCCATCAGATTTATTTTTATCTTAAAAAAAAAAAAAAAAATAGCAATTGCAAATTAAAAAGGATAAAATTTCTGTTCTTGAGCAAGCCATGTCTACAGGCAATCATTTGCACAAAGCATTTGATTAATATCTTTAGTGTTAGCCATCCCAGGCATTATAAGAAAGCAGTATGTGATAATATAGTTAAAAACTAAGATGATCAAACAAAATTGTCTGAGCGATGTGTGACGTTGGAATCAACTACACTATTACAAGCATGGTTAAAAGATTGTATCAGCTTCCCTGTGTAATCTGAGTGTCAGTGTCTCGGCACAGGCACACGCAGTACAGGAATTAGCTGCTACCTTCTGGAAATAGCAGAAGATACAGAAAAACTGATTGGTTTTGGCAGGTCACACTTTTTTTTTTTTTTTAGAGACCGAAAACTAAGTATAGAAATGTGGTAGTGTGACTTGGAGGCTTTTGTCATTTAAGAATTTTACTCCCAGCTCGGCAAGAAGTGATTTGCGTAACCTTTCGGTGTGAGGTCTGGCATTCGTAATTGTGAAGAGCGCAGACTAATATTGCACACCAGAAAGTGAGAGTTGAGATTATTTTTCTGGCTGACTGAGTAGGACCTTTCTGGGCTAGAAGCGTTCGGTGAGAGGAGGCAGCAACAGCTGTTCTGCCTGTAGAGTCAGCTCTACGCGTTGGTGCGACTGTAGAGGGCAACTGAGGAGACAGCTGGCATTGAAGGCAACGTTCGATGGACAGCTAGGGGTTGCCATGAGATAATTCTTGTTGCCACATGTATATGTAACACATCTGGAAATACCTTTAAAGAATGGGGAAAAAAAGAAACTTTAGCCAAGGATAATGGACACCTACTAAACGCTTTAGTTTTGTGCACAGACTCACTTTGTTGTTCTTGGCCTCAGGTTTTCCTTGTATTATACGCATTACCTCTGTGAGCGTTTTTTGTTTGTTTTATGTATGAATTCCTTCTGGGGAAAAACCAGTTGTCCATCCTCAGCTTGCTGTTCTGATAACTCCATACTTCTGAAAGACCCCTGGCCCAACCACACGCCGGGCTGTTCGAAATTGTGCCTTTACTGCAAAACAAAGTACGTCCGTGTCTGTCTCCTCCTGGGGAGCCCGGCGCTGGACGCGGCGCTCCAAATCTCTCTCCTCAGCTCTGGGCAGAGGAGCAGGTCACCTCCCTGGGTGTGCTGGGCCTGAGGCAGCCCAGGAGATGCTGCTGGCCTTTGCAGTGAGGACACATTGCTGGCTCGTCTTCAGTTTGTTGTCCACCAGGATCCTGGGTCTCTTCTGGAAAAGCTGCTTCCCAGAGGGTCGGTTCCGAACCTGTGCGTGGCGTTGTTCCTCCCCAGGCGCAGGTCTCTGCGGTTCCCTTTACTGAACTTCATGCGATTCCTGTCTGTCCCTGCTCCAGCCTGTCCAGGTCCCTCTGGGACAGCAGCACAAGCGTCTGGTCTATCAACCAGCCCTCCCGGTTTTTTGCTTTTGTTGTTGATGTGCTTTTGCAGGTTGGGAACTGCAGGTCCTGCTGGGTACGAAATGGATAAAAGCAACAGCAGAGACAGGCGCTTGGGAGAGGGAGGCGGAATAATAATAATCTGGCCAGTATGTTTTTGAAGGGTGTAGGAAACAAAGCATCGCCGTGCTGCGCTAGCCTGGTTGTTCCCATTATTACCTCCTCCTATCATGGTCAGACTGGATTAAGAACATTGCAGACCAGGCATCGGCAGAGCTTGCTAGGTACTTTAAGTATTGAAGGAACTCACTAGTGCTTAGTGTTAATTTTTCTATCACTTGGACTTTCAATCTTGGTTTAAATACTTAGTAAAATGTGGTAATGTGAAATTAAGATTTTGTGTACAGCTTCAATGAAATGATCTTCAAGACAGGCTAAATAAGCATTGTGTCCTGTTTGGCCTTAGATGATACTATGGATTTTCAAAATGAGAGCGGGAAGAGGTGATTTAATTTGATGTTCAGTTCACATGGCTGCAGGGTCAACAGGAATTAATTTGTTTCAAGCTCTAAACTTGTAGTAGAAATAAAGCTTATGCTTATAGAAACACATAATCCAAAGCAAACAAAAGCCCGTGAGTGATGAAGAACACATGACAGCATTTGGTAAATTTATTATAGGGTTAGTTCCCGATGACTGTTTTTCTAATTCTGCAGGATTTAGAATTTACTGCAGGATTTAGAATTTTCATTTTGGATTTCTAAATATGATTTTCACTTTGCAGGTGGGATAGTTTCACAGGAAGGATTTAAGACTAGAATTTATCTGCCTGCTTGTAAGATCCTTTTTTTCCTCTGTCACCTTGTTGATCAAAGCTTTTGGAGCTCTGCCTCGCTTGTGCAACGTGCTGCCTTCGAACAGGATTGCCGTTTGCTGCCGATGCAGGCCTTTTCCTGGCTGCCAAACGCTGACGTTGGGCAAGAATATTGAGGGGTCAAATCTCGTTTCTAAGCTGAATATGAAAAACTTGAGTTTTCCTCGGCTCGTTTTATGGTGCAGTGCAAAGGCATGGCATACCACCGTGTATTCTGGGTTCGTGACCTCACACAGTACGTTTGGGGTTCTCAAATTTCCTTTGGGCCTGAATGGGATGGAGGAGCGTACCGCTGCTTTAGCGATTCTCAACCTGCAAGAGAAGAGGTAGCAGGGAGCACTGAGGGAGAAAGCAAAGTCATTTTAAATGGAAAATGAAATCATGGCGTACAGGCGTTACCAATGAAGTGGTAGAAGATACTGCTCTGCTAGTGTGAGCTGTTGTTTGAAGATGCCGTGCACTGGGATGGGACAAGGTCACTTGGTCAGCAACGAAAGGGTTTTGAATGAGAGTCAGTCCAATACCAGTTATCTTTTATTTTGGATATCTTCTATGCAATGGAATGAATAGTCATGTAACTTGTATCGCTAAACTTAGTAGTCGGGGGGTTGGTTTGTTTGTTTGGTTTTTTTTGTTGGTTGGTTTCAGCTTTATAAGGTGTAGGTACCTAGTTTATAACAAGGTTAGTGGAGCTTCATTTGGTTGTTGCTCCCAGATAGCTGCTTGGAACATCTCTGTCAGGTTTCAGGGTTCCTGTCAATCTGGTTGTTGTTTGGCTAACATGGGTAGATTCCTTCAGCACCAGAGGGGCAAATATGCAATCTGAAGACTGCAAAAAACACAGGTAGGTTTTCTTGTTAGTAGAAACTACAGAAAATACTGATGGAATGCATGTTTCAGATTTATTGTTTAGAATTATAGAGCCTTTCTTAAAGCCAAGCACATTATGAGATACGTCTTGAACAAAAACTACCATAAAACTGACAACTTACTCAAAAATGTTTTTTAATTTTTTTTTTTTTTAAACAGAAGCATTTTTAGGTAATGGTCACTATGTCTGCCCTGCTTATTGTGCGTGGTTAAAAAATAGAAGCAAAAAAGAGAAACATTTACTTGTCTCCTCTGCCTGCTTTATATTCTTCTACAGGACACTTTTAACTATGCCACCGTGAATTTTATGTCATTTTGCAACACAGATGTGCAGGTTTAAAAAGCTGCAAACATGCTAAGGCCATTAAAATTGGGATTGAATGAAAACATCAGAATTTTTTTTTTTTTAAACTCCTAGGTAAAAGCAGTTGACTGCTTCTGACACAACTATATTGTGTTTTAAATAAGCCAAAATTCAAAATATGAAGTGTTCCTCCTCCTGCTTTTCTCTTCCCCACGATAAAAGTGACAAAATGGGAATCTGTCTCAAGCTTTCAGGATTTTTCCTCAATGGCTTTATTCTCAAACTGAATGAGACAGAAAGGAGGAGAGTTTGATTTTCCTGTTTGTAAAAAAACATCATCTTTAACAACCAGGTGTTTTTTTTATTAAAACCAGAGAAAAATGTGAAGGTTCACATTTCTGTAGTCCGTAAGGATCAATGATTTATCCACAGTTGTCAAACTTAATTTAATTGCACAGCTAAATTGAGAACTCTGTTTCACGCACATACGGCTTTTCGTTAGTCACTATAGTGCCTTATTTTGCTTCCAAACCAAGCCTAAGCAGCATGGGTGATAATTTACAAGTGGATTTTGGAAGGAAGTGGTGTTTCTGTGAGCCTAGAGGAATGTTACTGTTGAGGGGAGGTGCAAGGCAGTTATCCCAAGACTCTTAAGGATTTGAAAGAGGGGAGATTGAGCTGAGATCCGCGCAAGAAATTCTTGGCTGTGAGGGGGGTGAGCCCCTGGCCCAGGTTGCCCAGAGCAGCTGTGGCTGCCCCATCCCTGGAGGGGTTCAAGGCCAGGCTGGACGGGGCTTGGAGCAACCTGGGCTGGTGGGAGGTGTCCCTGCCCAGGGCAGGGGGTGGCACTGGGTGGTCTCTAAGGTCCCCTCCAGCTCTAACCATCCTATAATTTCCTAACTTCAGCTGAGTGTCTGGGCTGAGGCAGGAAGAGTGAGCACCCAGGACATCCCAGCCAGCAGGACCGTATTGGATGCGTGTGAGGGAAATGGCTGACTTGGATTCTGAAGGTGTTACTCCATCCAATGTAAGACTCTACTTCTGGGCAGTGCCACAAAGTGTGTGGGATTGTGCCTTTTCTTCTGGGGCTTCTGGCTCCGAGCTGTTCGTTTTCCAGCTCGTCAGTATTGACAGTTGTTATATTTTAGCACTCTGTGGCTGAGCCCGTGTTAGGTGCCTTGGTTAACACAAAACAGTGGAAAGGCAACTTTGTCATCTTCTCGATGGTCCAGTCTGGACCTGACCACATACAGGTGGATTTTTTCCAGCTCCATTTTGCAGTTCCTGTTTAGCATAGGGAAAAGACGAGAAATCTATGAGAAAATACCTTGCAGTTCCCTGCGTGTCAGGTTGTCCGCCGTTACCACCATGTCAAGGCTGTGGATCCAGCTTCCTTGGTTCTTCAGTGGCTTCTGAATGAAGCAGCGCCCCTCTTCTCCGTCTGGCTCTTTATACCCTTCGCTCCACACTCTCTTTTAGGCCAGGACTTTGCTTTTCAAATCAGTTATCTCTGTCTGAGCCAGCGTGCTTTTCCTTGTGCGTGAGAGCACTTCCCTCGAGCAGTTGTATGCTGCGGGTTACTGTACCTGAGCACGCACAGCACAGCAGTTGCGAAGGGTGATAACTAGGTTAAAAAAGAAAAATTAAAATAAGAAATTCCACGCCATGGTTGTGCAGGATGCCTTAAACATCTGTGGGAAATATCTCACATGAAAGGCATATAATTTTTCTTGAACTTCTTTTGAAAGCTCTTCTGAAAAGTAAGATTGATGCCCAGTATCCTCCTGGAATTAGGCAATCCGAAGATCCAAGCTGGGCGGCTTTCCTTTGAGCTGTAGGGAGCATGTGCAAGAGCGCGTGTGTGAGTGCTTGTGTGGCAACGAAAAAATATACTTTGTTCTTCTGTTTTAAACAAAGGGAAGATATTACAAAAGTGTGTGCATCTAATTGTCGTGGCAGGAGGAAAAAATATTTGCAGAAGCTTAATCAAAAGCTTTCTCCTATTTCAGGATTTCATTAAATATTCGTCTTATGTTATGCGTAGATATTAGTGCTTTGTGACCATCAGAGTGCATGTTGTTCCCCCTGTAGTGAACCTCTCCATTGCAGAGATCTGGACATTCCTTTTTTTTTTTTTTCCTTGGTATAGGAAATAAGCTTAAAACTGAATTCAGTCTGAGGCAATGTTTGTTTGAAATGCGCTCTTACAGGTGGCTGAAATGCTTGCTCCCTGTTGGTGAATGGGGCATGTCATTCCCCTATGAAGAGTAGTTGCATCCTTTAAAACACGGTCATGTCCAGTGTCTTTAATACAGAAACAATCTTATGGAAAGAAGTTACGGAAATAGTGTGTCACGTAACGTTTTTTGTTCCTGAAAGACTCGGACTGACTTGTGTCCTCTAGTGAAGCTGGAGAGCTTGTACACCAACCTGCTGTGTTGGCCGTGGAAAATGACCCCCTTTAAACCATTGATGCCAGAGTGGTAACTTTTCCTTCCAAACAAACTTGTCTTCTGTTAACATTTGTTTTGCAACAAAGTGGCTTGCTCATGATACAGTGGGGAAAATGGCCAATGCGATGGCAGTAAATACTGAAAAGTTCAAATTTATTGGTGGGACACTGTAAGTAAAACTGGTGGTAGCACAAAGTAGTAAGTACTGGAAGAACTAGTTGTACGCATCTGTGAGTCTAATTGGGACTGGAATAACCACAGGCAAAAAAAGCCAGTTCACGCTGGACAGTTATGGTTTGGGTAAATAAATACCGATGTGCATATAGTAGGGTGGAAAATAATACTTTACATGTTGTACTGTTTTACTGGTGCAGTTTTATTTAGATCCTGTGTTTGGGGCTAATCACGTTACCTCTTCCTGGCTTGATTTTCCTGCTGCCTTGTGCAAAGCTAGTAGGGCACAGAAAAAACTGTCCATTGAGAAGAAATAAAGTATTTAAATAAAAGAGATTTAAAGTAACCTGTGTTTTAAAAACATGCAGCTAAGTCCTTGGCATTCGTTGCCATTGCCCAACTGCAGTGCTCCACGCAGCTATTTCTGTTACCGCAGGATCTGCAAAAGGGAAGAATTAAACAAACCATTTTAAGTTTCTCCAGAACTTGGATTTTCTGGAAGAATGGGATGGCAGCTCTACGTTTTACTACGTCAAAGATCGGCGCGTGTGTCACATTGTGCCATTGTTCAATGGTAAAGTCACGTCTGCTGTCATTAGTCAACTCCTTGATTAGTCTCTTGGATAGAGAGACGTTACTAGCGGGTACCACAGACACCGTCTAGTTTCTCTTTAAACTTACAACTCTGGTTTCATCAGGTTAAAATACTTTCTGTTGCAGTTAGAGATGGACACAGCTTCTGGCTATTCTGTGAAATTCAGTCATATAAAACCGTGAGCCAGCGAGTCTGATGGAATAGGTGTAGTTCCATTAAAGGGAATGTTATCGGGAATATTACCTTTTTACCAGTTTTGTGTCTAAATCAAAGTCTGTATGATTTTAGGTGCAGATTTTGTCTTGATTCAAAACTAGGCAACACTGTCTCTCATGAAACCGAACTTTTGTCTTGCAAATTCAGTCTGTTGTATGACTAGAAAATAAATCCCTTAAATCTAGATTATCATGTTCTCTGATTGCTTAGGCTTATATATTTATCTTGTTTATTTAAATTTTCTCAGAGTTCTGCTTGTGGTTTTACTTTGGAGTTATTGTCAACAACTGTGGGAGGTAATGCAAAATACTTTGCGTAATTAAAAAAAAAAAAAGGGCAGTAAAGGTGCCTGAACAGAATTGTAAAATCTGAACGCAAGCGTATGATTAAGCTGTTTTGGGGACAGCTACATTTCATGTGGTTTAATAGTGATGCTACTTCAAAATTGACCAGTTTTGTTTACAGTGCTTTTTAATCAATGTATGACTATTTTGGAGTCACATCTAATACTTTTTTTTCCTCTCTTTTACAGACTGGACTTTGACATTCTTTTCACGAAAGAGGTTTCCAAGTAGTTGTCTTATAATAACTTTGAGAAGAAGTTCTATGTAGCTCTTTCAAGAGTGCTGCAAAAATGATTACTTCAGATTTGCCAGTACTACAGTGAGTATATGTTTCTCTATATATTTGAAATCTTCATTTTTAAAAGGTGGAAGTAAACAGAGAGGTGATCGTGAAGATGAAGCTTGAGAGAAGTGCAGATTACTGTGAGTGTTCCAGGCCGCCTGTGTTGTCCTATGCTGAAAAACTGGGTGAAAAATAAAACACGTCATCTAAAAGATACTTCTTTATGTGTATGGAGGTTTAACTTTGCTGTGAAATGCAAAACAAGATCTTTGCTGCTTTTATGCTTCTGAATGTTGTGAGATTTCAGAAATGTGAATGGGTTTTAGTCATAATTGATCATATTTGCATATTCTGACAATGAGCTGTATTTATTGTGCAAAAAGCCTTCGGCCTCTGCAAGTGAAGAGAGCAAGTGGCGTTGGCATGTTTTGATTTTGTTGGGTAATAGAAGTGGCGTATGCAAATGGGAACGTCACTGAACCTGGATAAAGTGAACTACTGGAAAAAAATGGAGTGGAAGTCTATAATGAGAGGAGCTAGAGACTAAATCAAGTAGAGTTAAGAAAGGAATTTTAGAAACAGGAACGAAGTGGAACTTTATTTGGAGTGGTGGGTTGACCTTGTCTGGCTGCTCTCTTGCTCCCCTCCTCAACAGGACAGAGGGAGAAAACAAGATGGAAAAGCTCGTGGGGCGAGATAACAACAGGGAAATCCCTTACTGATTGCCTTCATGGCCAAAACAGACTCAACTTGGGGAAAATCAATTTATCGCCAATCAAAAAAGGTTTGGCTGCTGGTGAGAAACAAAGACACAAACTAAAATGTGTTCCCTCTCTCCCCTGCCCTTTTCCCTGCTTCAACTTCGCCCCTTCATTCCCAACTCCTCTCCACCCCTCCTGGGACCCTCCGAGGGCAGCTGCGTGGACACCCAGGGGCCACGGGGAGCCTGTGCCCAGCCACCAGCCACCTTCTCCCGCAGGGCTGGTCCCAAGGGGTGACCCTGCTGGGGGACTGCCTGGGGGAGGTTCTGGTTAGCTTTCAGGGGAGTTGTGGAAAAAGATTTTCTTCGTTCCTATTTTCCTGCATGAGCCACGTTCAAGAAGTGAGAGCGTGCTCGTGAAATGTGCCAGGGACGGAAAGCTGGGAGATTCTGTCATGGCAATGGTGGGAAAGGGATATTCCTGCTCCCAGTTCAAGAAGCTAGATGGCCTTAAGAAGTGAATGAAACTGTGTAGAGTTTAAGGTTAAAAAGTGCATGTTAATAGATTTGGTAACTCTGCACACCAGCTGAAAAACCTAAGGGACATTAAAGGTGTCAGCATATTGTTTAATCAGAAGAGGATTATGAGCCACCAGTATTATGCAACTTTAAAAAATGAAAGGAAACGTGTATGGGTTTTTTTCTGTTAGAGCTGGGAATCATTTAAATGCCACCGCGTGAGGTATTGGTGAGATGTCATCATCAGTAACATAGGTAGTTTTGGTTGCTCCTTAACAAAATGAGATCTTTCTTCTTATGAAAAAAAAAAAATCAGCAGGATTTTGAGGTTTTGAGGTTTTGAGGCTCTCCTGAGGGCTCAGAACATAAAGTCTAGTGTGGACGAGGGATCAAAGAAAGTGATAAGCGCTAATTCAGTAGGTCCCAAGCAGACTTCCTTCAGAAAGGAGCCCGACTAAGGGTGAGAGAACCTGCAACAGTCTTTGGTTAGGGGTATTAGCTTCACACATTGAGACTTGGGAAGCCACAATCCGGTTCCACACAGAAAAAGCCAAGGTTTTCTTTCTAGCTCTTAAAAAAGCAGCTTTGAAGGAGTATTATAATCTGCCACTCCGCATTTCTACTTTTTCATAACATTTTCTAATCTTTTCAGCTACCCCCTTGAAACAAAGGGTCCTCAAGTCAATTTGATATATTAATGTACTTTGCTTGGGACCATATCAAATATTCCCTCCCAAATTCTTCTCTGTTGAGGGAACATGAAAGGCAAAATCTTCAATCTTTCTGGATTTATAGAAGTGGCTTCAGAATGCAGTGAAGACAGGATTTTACTTACTGGTGTGTCAGATGGAGGGGAAAATAAACCTCTGGTGTATTTGACCTGGGTGTTAAGAGTCGTCTCTCAATGGGATGACTCATGTTTGCTGTGAGGCATGTTCCTCTTTAGATTTTGAAGATCAACCATGAGAGCTGATTCATCCATGATTCATGAGCCTGTGCATTTAGCCGTCTTTCTTCATGAATGCTTTTCTTTACAAGGCGGAGTCTGGTGGTAGCAATTACTGAATTTATCCCTGCCAGAACCTCGGGCCACCTCAGCAACACTGATAAAAGCTTATAGAAGCATTTTTACGTACAAAACCTGATACATGAACGTTGTAGGGTTTTGGTGTGGTGTGTTTTTAAGGGGGGGGTGGTATAAGCTCTATAGCTAGGGCTTTATGTAATACTAGAAGGAAGGTAAATTTGGTTCGATTTATTTTGCAGAGACTTGAAATTTACCGTGTCTATGGAAATACGTCCTTCAGAAGCATGACATGGCAAAGGGCCGCCCTGTAATCTGTTAATTCTTCATTACTGTATGGCTCGTTATTATAACTTGGGAATAATATCCAGAGTTTTTAGGAGAGATCCTGGAGTTACTGCTGGTTTTCTAGGATACTTAAGCCACCACAGAAACCAGAAAGAAAAGCAGAATAAAATTGAGCCCCTAAAAGAGGTTATCACTTGTCTGCTTTCCTCTGCCCACCCCCGTCTTGTAGGTCTCCCACACTCTGTCTCAGTCGTGTCACAGGTGCCTTAGAGAGGAAGGGTTCAGCCCCCGGCACCGCCACCCCTCCTCCTCTCGGCCGAGGCAGGCTTCCCTAGGCGCAGGTTGTTTTCCCTCCCAACAGCTTCAGGAAAGATAAACTGCGATGGAGCCGGAGCCGGAGTTCTCCCCCTCAGGTGACTAGTCACACGCACGTGAAGCAGGGGTAGGACAATCCGGTGTGTTAAGATGTGGATGACTGCCACCAGATAAATGACTTCCTAGCAGTTCCGCAAGATGCGTAGGGAATGAGGGAGATGGACGGTGGCCAGAGGCTCTTCTCGGTGAGCGTTAAAAACCTGAGAGCAGTGCGGGCAGCTCAGAGGTGCTTTATGCTTTACTCCTCCTCCGGGCTCAGAAATAAGGCGAGGGGGGTGTGTGTACGCGTGGCGGCCGTGAGGTTTGACAGACGGCAGGAGCACCTCTTCCCAGCCTGAAGGGATGCAAGGCTGCAGCAGAAGGGTCTTCTTGCGGCCTGCACGATTCAGACAGAATTCCCTGCTGCTTGAAATGATGTTTATTCTAATGTTAAATCAGCCAAGGACCGTAGGTTGCCCCTGATCCTGTCTCCCTGCTCCAAATGATGTGAGGATTGAAGGGAACTTACCGTCCGATGTTTTCCCCTTACTCCTTACCTACTTACATACTCCTTGCTGGAAAGAAATCCCCTCTCTGCCTCACGTATTGTTAGGGGGAGGTTAGTCTTGTTTAATTTCAAACAGTATTTATGAGCTTCATCACCTTACCGTTAATGGAGAGAAGAGAAAACTTAGTGTCCAATTTTGGACACCGACCTTAACTTGAGGTATGTTGCACCTTAAGATTTTCTTGTTTCTGCATCGTATTTGTCTCAAATTTAGATTAGATGAATCTCAGCCTTCACTGTGCTGATTTATTGAGCCTTTCCCAAAAGGCTCCCAGCAAACCAGAGAAGTTTTACCAGAAAGATACTGGAGAAGCATGGTTATCAGGTTTAAGACAAAGAAGAGAAGGTGGTTAATAATTAAACTGGTCCTTCCGTATGGGGTGTTCTGAAGCAATTGAAATTTCCAGAACTGAATACACAAATCTCAGTAGGCTTCGGTAGCCCCAGACAGAAGCTGTAGCAAAGGCGAGTTCTCTGCGGACTAGATGCACGCACAATAGTAGTGTAGTTTAATTTATTTATATAGCTCTAGCGTTTCAAGGGAAGTGTTTGAGCCATTTGCCTGGGAGGACTGCTGAATCTGGTTTTAATAGAGAAAAATCTTTATCCTGATGATATTAGGGGTGTGGGTCTGTAAGCTAGCAAAGCTGAGGCATTTCCCCGGGAACGGGGGTATTGCTTAGACCGCACCATGCCTGCAATTTTTCCGGTAAAGATCTGTGTAGACCAGAGAAGCTTATTTTTTCTACGGAGAGCAACAGACAATGGCTTTAATTTCCCTACAGCAATAGAAAGCAGCAGATATTTTTATGGGGTTCCTCACTGCTGTGTTCAAAAGTTATTAAAAAATAATAATAAATAATTGTCATTGTGAGGCCATATGCATTTCTGTCAAATTGAGTTGCAGTGTGACGGCTGGGCTCTGAGGAAGGGCTGGATCCAGCCATCCGCACAGGCGTTGTTTTCCGCTGGAGGCACTGCCTTGCCTTTCACTACTCTGGCCCTATTTTACCACATCCCTTTGAACTATGTGTGTGGAGTATCTTTTATTTGGTTTTAGACATTTTACAATTCTTTTTTTCAAATTCCTAGCTCGATGTCGAGTTTCTTAAATTTTGTATTTTATGAGGCAGAAAAGCTACTTCTCTTTAATTTTATCACAACGAAGCTGCATTTTCAGTATTTTGCAGATACTGTTTTACAAGTGTGTAATTTGGGAACTCAAATGTACTTGAATACTGGGTTTTAATCTAGGGTGCCTGGCTTTCTGGGATGTATAGAGTATTCGAGATAATCTGTTGAAGTTACTTTCAGAAAAGGAGACTCGTGTATGTTCTGCTGCATTCTAGCTTTTGTGAAGGATTTGTGCTTGCAAATTGGAAAAGGTTGGAAAAGAATGTCTTTAATAATAGAAATTCATCGTAGCGCTGCAGAATTATTTGAGTTAGGGGAGACCTAGAACAATACAGTAATTTCAGTAAAGAGAAGTATCAGAACATTGTTGATTCTGATACAGCGATGTTTGTATCTTTCTGCATTGTTAAATAGCTTTCTTGGTGATACAGCACACTTGTGAAGTATTCCTGACATGTAAAACAAAATAAATAAAACCCCAGACAATGTGGAAGACCTGTGTAGACCTTGGCTTGCTGAAGCTTCTCAGTTTCTGTGAACCACATCACTAATGCCGCCTTTTACGTTTGAGGCCGTATAAAATAATGGAATAGGTCTGATTTTCACCTTCCCCTTCCACGAGTTTTACAGCAATTTAACTCCTTTTAATTCGAGGAAATCATATTGAATTTAAAGAAGTCTCTGATTACAGCTAGACTTGACCCACCTTTGAGTAATCTAGGACATTATTACAGTTATTCTTTCATTTACAGCGATCTCATGGTGGTCTCGTAAACTGAAAATAAAGCGCATCAGTAACACACATGGTTTTGCTTGTGGGTTTTCTTGGGCCAAACCTAATGCCTCAGAAGATCAATTACAAGCTGAGTTTCTCCAAGCAGCCAGGTCTGCTTTGAAGGCAGAGAAGTACCTGGGCACCTGGCTTGTGGCAGGGGGCAGAAACTGGGGTAATCTTCTCTTCCCTACTTAGTATGGCCTTAAGTCTAAAGCAGGACTGTCTGAAAAATGATACTGTGGGCTTCGCTGCTAATAGCTGTTGAGCAATGTCAAGGTTTTTTCATTGTACAAGCGATAACATCTTTCTGACTGCAAGAATCATAAATGTCTTCAGATCAAAGCGAGTCTGGTTTGTGCCTTGTGGTCAGTGTTAATCCTCTCTTTATTAACAGCTGCACAATGCCGTTGTCTTCGAGTGTGACTGAAAAGATGCTTTAACCCTAGTGGGAACTTGTGTAACTCTACTAATGACGCGATGGCTGGATGGGGCTCCAGTTTGCGCTCTCGTGGCACGGAAAGCAGCTGGGAAGTAGTTACTGAGAGTAAAAGAAAGTTGATACTGGTGAATACATTGTGGGATGGATATGTTGGGAATGTGCTCTTTAATATAGCCAGTTTTTGAAGTGTAACATGGTTTCAAAAGAAGCTGTTAATTTAAATAACTTCCAGTCTATAAAATGACTTTCCAGCCCATAAAAAGGTAAGGCTTTTTGCCAGGGCTAACAATGCTTAGTTCCTTAGTTTGCTAAATAAATGTGGCTAGCCTTTTAATGCTGATTTTTATTTTTATTTTTTTCTGGCTTAGGACTAAGTATTTAATCAGTCAGTTATAGATTACTTGTTGATTTCAAATCATTTTAATTTATCTAGTGTTTTTCCCCCCCTAGGGATTCTACAAATGAAACTACTGCACATTCAGATGCTGGCAGTGAGCTTGAAGAAGCAGAAGTCAAAGGAAAAAGAAAAAGGGGCCGTCCTGGCAGGCCTCCAGTATGTGTAATTTAGTTTTGTTTTGTTATGCATCTATTTAAAATTGACTGCAAACTGTTTTTCATCTAATCATCTTGTGGTCACATAAATAGGCTTTTAATGAGCCCTGTGTCAAACTTTATGAAGACTTGTAGTATGAAATATTTATCAGATTGGTATACAAACAGTACTTGGAGTGTTTAAAAAGGGACATAAAAATGAGCTCATAATAGCTATTATTTTTTCTTTCGCTAGTTACTTACGTGAACATTGCAATTTTGTTATTACTGTCATATTGCAACATTCTTCCAGACAGGAGAATAATCTCAGTAAGCACAACCGTTTCTATTTTAAAAGTTGTAATGGATTCGAAGTGGCAAATGACATTCGAGCCATCCTTTTAGTGACTGATAATCTCTTAATGTGAGCTGAAGAGTTGCAGCATAGTACTAGCGAAATGCCTCAGAAGATCTATAACACATCTTAAAAATTCACATAATTGACGTACACTGTGTCCTACGTATAGTTGGGGAGCTCCCAGTATTCTCTAGCGTAGTGCAGCACACCGTATTGCTGCGCAAGACTTGCTGTTCTTCAGTAGTCTTTGCCCGTGGCTGGCCCGTGAATGGGAAAGTACAGGAACAATTCTCTATTACGCAGAGTATTTAAGGAGGCTTCCTCTTTTATTTTCATTTATTGTATAAAATAGCCAATTTATTGGAAAATACAGAAAAAGTTCTGCGTCACGTTGCCCTTCATTTTAGTTCTTCACGGTCATCAGCTGTAGTTCTCGATTATATCACTTGAAGTACACACTGTGGAATAAGATTTTTGGTGGGAACTTGTGTGTTTGCTATTAATGGGTTTGATTCTCCTCTTACTGTTTGTCTACGAGTACACCCCCAGTATGAGGGTGCTCTCTACATAGCACTAGTAGATTGAGATATTATTTTTTTTAACCTAACACCTTCCACCCTAAGTCTAGCTCCTTAAGCATGGGCTAGCGAGGCCGTAAGAACAGACAGAACCAAGTGTTCCTCTCAAGAAGACCACCTTCTCTTCTTGGCATGCTGGCCAAGCCAGAGCTAATTCCTTCTTAGTATTGGTTTTCAATTTGCTTCACAGTTTCTGGACTTACTTTGGGAGCCAACATTTAAAATCCTGGGCTTTTCTGGGCACGTCGTCGTCTTTTTGAAAGCTTTTGAGCAGTTTTTCCTATGATGGCGCATATTCTTCATCAGATGGACAGATCTGCTCACAAACATGGAGCTTCTTTAGAGGAAGCTTTAAGGAAGCATGTAAAGAGAACAGGTCATGTGTTTATACAACTTGTAAACAAAGGGCAAAATCCAAAATTATCTTAAGAATGTCTCATTAGTAAATCCATGAGTTTTTGCAGATCTAATAAAAAAAAAAAACCCAAACAACCAGCGGATGGTGCAACAACCTGATAGCTAACCCAGAGAGCTGTCAGAGTATAGGAATTCAAGTTAAAGCAACACTAGTGGTATTTTGTACCCACCACGCGTTATCGGAAAGGAAGGGTGAATGTTACAGAAGGCGTTTCTCATCCCGCTGTTTGAGCTTATTAGTAGCTCCTGTGGGAATATTCGCTGAAGCACTCTAGTGGTGCTGCTGTCAAGGTTCTACAGGAGCAACTGCTCACTATGCTTAGAGCAACTCCAGTCTCATGGAGTGTACGTGATTGTAAAGTGACGAACATACAGAGGAAGAAGCCGTTGCTGCTTGAGATGATGGGCTGTGAGCTGCCTGTTGCTGCTAAGGACCAAGACCTCAGGGTGATCAGAGATGATTGCATGAAAGCATCATCTTAATGCTCAACAGGGATCAAAAAAACCAAATCCACTCTTAAAACTCTGAGGAAGAGAATAGGGAATAAAACAAATACTACGTCCTTTATAAAACTGCGGTTTGCCAAAATTTGGAATATTTTGCACAATTCTAGTTTCTTTCCCTCTCAACCTCCTCCCCAAAATCTCAGTGAAGGGTATATGAGGACTAGAAGAGGTTCAGAGAAGAGAAACAATGATGGTCAGTCATGGAATCGGGCTGGGAGGGACTTTAGGAGGTCTCATTGTGGCCTCCTGCTCAGGCCTTTTCCAGCGTGGTCTTGAGAACCACCAAGGCTGGAAGCTGCACAGCCTCCCTCAGCAACCTCTTCCATTTTATTTCTTGAAAAATTTCTCCCTTACAGGCAATCAGAGCCTCTCTTGCTTCAGTTCCTGACTACTGTCAGTTGTCCTCCCACTGCGTGCCACTGCAAAAAGCCTCCCAGGGGAAGTGTTCCCAGACCCCCATCTATGTTGGTAGCCCTCTGCTGAGCTTGTTCTAATTTAGTGATAGCTCCCTTGCACCGAGAGGGCCAAAGCTGGACATGGTATTCCACATACGGGCTTAGAAGCACTGAGTAAAAGGGTACGATCACTTTTTGGCATACTGCCGCGTTCCTGTTTGTACAGCCCAGGATGCTGATGGCCTTCGTTGCCCAGGCACTCTCCTGTCCAGTTTGCTGTCTTCTGAGACCCCGAGGTCCTTTCCCACCGAGCTGGTTCCTGACTAGCCGATCTCCAGGCCGTGTTGGTGCAGGGATTTATTCCTCTGCCAGGGGCGGGTCTTTGCATTTGTCCGTGTTGGATTTTGAGTGTACTGTTGGCTCAGTCCTCCAGACTGTCAGTACCAGTCTTGCCCGTGATATCATTAAGTGGTCTCCCTGCCAATTTGGTGTCACCTGCACACTTGACAGGAGCACCCTCTGTCAACCCCTCCAGCTATTTGATAAAGGTGGGAAACCGGACACGTTCCAGTTAGACTTCTGTTGCACTCCCTCATCGCCAGCCTCCAGGTAGAGGATGACCCATTAACCGCTACGCTCTGAGCCCAACAGCTCAACCACTTGTCCACCCTTCTAGTTGTCTACCCATCCAGATCACAGCTTCCCAGCTTGGACTCAAGAGTATTGTGAGAGACTGTTGAAAACGTTGCTGAAGTCAAGATAAATGATGTCTGTGGCTCTCCACCCATCCACGAATTCAGCCATTTTGCTACAGATTTTTGGGTGACTTGACAAAATGTATATGTTTGGATGCACAATCAAATCCTGCCTTCATAACTGATACTGCAGCCACAGAAAGGAGAAGGAAGGTTCTTCTACAGAAAAACGACCAAAAAGGAAAAAGCCACTCAATCTCTAGTATCCTTGAGGAGAAATGCAAACACCTTGGCAAGACTAATTTAGGCAATTAAATTTATAATGTTATTTGATATTAAAAGCCATGGACTTGGCAAATGAAGTCTCGGTTTTGAAACCATTGTGTTTCACTTTCCCTCCTCCTCCACGTTGCTCACCTATCCATGTTGCTGACCACTCCACTTCCCACAGGCGAAATACCTGTTCCTTATGGGAGGTGCAGCTCTGACGTTTCACCCCGACTCGTCCGTCTGCTAAGGTCTTTATTTCCCCCACAGGTGCCACCTACCTTTACTCTCAGATGTGAAACAGATTAAAATACTTAGTTAAATTCAGAGCTGCTTTTCTCAACTGATACTTGGCTTTGATGTTTCTCATTTCTGTTCCAGACGTAAAGAAAGGCTTTTCTACCCAAAGGCTCTTCTGTTTTTTGCGTGGTTTGTTGTTTTTTTTTTCCGAACTAAAATATTATGGTCTAATAAGATTTGATCTTTAGCTGCAAATGCTGATTTGCTTATGTCCTTAGGCCATCACAGCTACAGTGACACGTCTGCCATAAACATATTGACCTCTTTTGGAAGGGGATTTTACTCTTCTGTGCTGTTTTGTCTAGCTGAGTGCTTCTGTCGCGGAGCTGCACACAATGTACTCCATCAAATATATGTATGTATGTATGTGTTTATTTTAAATAGGTTTCTGCTGTAGTGTTGTAGAATGGACTTGGCTTTTTATTAGAAAGATAGAGTGCTGCTAGAGGATTTTCCAGACTTTTTTCCAAAGACAGACATCCCTCTCTGCAAATCTGAGATGTTTGTAAGGAGTTGGTCCTCATTTGAAAACTCGCCATTTGTAGCAAATACCTCTTCAGTTCATTGAGAACCTTAATGTTTTGGGGAACCTTCCCTTTCCTGAAAACGCTGCTTTCCAAGTTGCCCCTCCACGTCTCTAAGAGACTATTCTAATGAGTACCTGACTGAGTAGACTGTGCAGTCAACTTGCAGAGATAACTTTCATCGATCCTTCGAAGTAACTCTCAGAAACTAACCTGTTTGTCCTGAATTCACCGACCCTTGTGGTGAATTTAGCAGGAGTGGCATCGTGTCCTGTTCTCGCGTTGACAGTGGCCTCCCCCTTGCCCATGTCCGCTTCTAAACACTCAGTCTTGTAGACCGGTGTTTGCCTGTGGAAGGACTGGCCGGGAGGTGAATCTCTCCAGTCAGTGGGATATTTTGGTGCATCTATTTCTGTGATACTGTCTGTGAGCACCGCACCTGGCTGTGTATTTAGTGAATCGTGCGGGGTGTTTTGGAGGATTGACCTATAAGAGTGCTGTGATTGAAGTTGCTGAGTAACACCGGCCAGAAACGCCTTTGCTGTCTGCTGCGTTGTTGAAACACATGGGTGTGGACGCGCTCTCCTCTTCTAGGTAGGGGACTTGAAAGCCCAGGGCTTACGATGCAATGCAGCTGTCACATTAGTGAGCTTGGGCTCAGATCAGCTATTTATCTGTCCTTTTTTGTCTCCTCTCTGTTCAGTGTTGTTGGCGTGCTTTATTTTAACCTACCTGGCCTTACCTTCCCAGGAGCTCAGAATAGCTTGGCTTAAACCTCAGCTGCTGGAGGTTGAGGGAGCGAGAGAGATCCCTGGCTGTATTTCAGCTCTGAAGTCGGAGTAGGCAGATTAGCCTCTTTGACTCAGAGGACAAGAAGAAACATCGGTCTTTCTGTTCCAGCAGTGGCAATTCTGAGATCTCTGCTGGTGTCTCTCGTCCCATGCTCAGCCCTCAGCAGGCCTTTCTCCAGCTCCTCTCCTCAGGTCCTTCTGTTGGGGCAAGATGGAACAAGGCACATCTGATCCCTTTGTCCCCAGTGCAGACTGTACAGTTTTGCTTTCAGGAGACAGGACCGTGATACTTTACCTTTGCATTCACGTGTGAGATTTTAACTTTGAAGCAGACTCTTAGCCTCATTTAGTCTTGTAGCATGGATGTTAGATACTGCAGGGAATAGAGTTTTCCTTCTACTTCCAAATCATACACGTCCTGATTAATAGCAGGAAGGAATCCTCTTAGAATTTCTTTTCATAGTAGTCGAGTTTTGTGGTTTGATGTGCCATTTGTATCAGTGTCCTGATTCATCTTGCTTGCCTGGTATTTTATGTCTGTCCCTTAAAAGTGAAGCGAGTTCTTTCTGTAGTGTGGAAAGCGTCCTGGTGGAGAAACCCTAATGCCATTAGAAGCTTTCCTTTTAAGCTTTAGACGGGATGGTCCTTGTATGCTTGGCAGTCTAATCTATCCTTCATTTTTCCGTGGAGATAGTCTTTTTTTTCGGTAGCGATTGCCTCAGCTAGAAGAAAAGTGATTCAAACATTTATAGCTGACTCTTTTGATTCTTTAAGATTGCTTTTAGAACTCTCGCTGGGTTTTAAAATGAGGATGAACAAACCCAACACCGCCTGGGCCCCTCAGCGCTGCCCCTGGGGTTTTTGTGTTCTGAACTGCCTGTGGTCCAGCTGAAGCAGCTCTGGACGCGCTGGCTGTTGGGCACCTGCACCTGGCTTTATTTGCAGGATGAGGCTTTTCACAGGGAGAACCATGTTTATTTCCATGACAAATCCAAAGGACAGACCATTGGAATCCAAGAACTTCTTCCTGGATAACCACGATGAGGTTATGAAGTGGTGGTAGCTGCCTTTTTTAAATCAGGATTCATGCAGAAAGAGCTCAGGCATTACCACTCCTCCACTTCACAGGAGGTTATAACGCGGAGGCCTCTCAAGATGCCAATGCCTTTGAGAGGCAAGTCCTTCAGTCTTACTCAAGTGGAAGGTTAAAAAGCTTTTTCCAGCTATCTTGAGAAATGGGGTATTGCTTTAAATTCCTTACGCTGTAAATGCACATAGAGGCCATCATGCAAGGCCGTGGGTTAGGTGGAGTTACTGACCTGTAACACTTTCACTGTCTTTATTTCTTCATGAAGGGCATCACATCATCCCGGGGAATGTTAATGGAAAATATCAAGCCACTTTCACCTTTCTTTTTTTGTAGCGTGTGAATTAAATTTCACTGCTATTACCTGATTTTTACAAATGTGAGTAACTTTTTTTTTCCCTCCAATCATTTTAAAGACATGAAAGGAAAAGTATTATCTAGCTAATTTATTACAAAGTTCTGAATTGTCATCATTTTAGTTTAATTACAGTCAGGGTGAGTATTTGGTCTCCTTAGTTTAAGCCACAAAGCAGCAGGTAAACCATGTGGTCATCAGTATGGCCATTTTAGAGTTGCTTCTGTGGCACGTTCTGGAACTTCTGAATTTCCTAATACTGGTGTGTATAAATCCTCAGCCGTAGTTGTTGTCATAGAATCATAGAACCTTCATGGTTGGAAAGGACCTTTGAGATCATCGAGTCCAACCATACACACACACACAAAAACCCCTACAATCTCCGCCACTAGAGCATGCCCTGAAGTGCCAAATCTACACGTTTCTTAAATACCTCTAGGGATGGTGACTCAACCACCTCCCTGGGCAGGCTGTTCCAGTGCCTGACCACTCTTCCAGTAAAGTAATTCTTCCTAATATCTAATCTAAACCTCCCCTGGTGCAACTTCAGACCATTTCCTCTGGTCCTGTCATTATTCACTTGGGAGAAGAGGCCAAGACCCACCTCTCTCCAAGCTCCTTTCAGGTAGTTGCAGAGGGCAATGAGGTCTCCCCTCAGCCTCCTCTTCTCCAAACTAAACATGCCCAGTTCCCTCAGCCTCTCCTCATATGACTTGGTCTCCAGACCCCTCACCAGCTCGGTAGCTCTCCTCTGGACATGCTCCAGCACGTCAGTTGAATCTACTGCACAGATCTGAAAAAAATCATTAGTAACTTCTGGTTTAATTTGGCAACTCAGTCCATTTTGACGTCACTTATCGTCTGTCCTGGGCCCCAGAGATTTAACTGCTGCAGACTTGCAGCTCCAAGCAGCACCCTTCTTGGTGTGCAAGTAAAAAGCCTCCAGCTTTCTTCATCCCTCCCTCCCATAGTCCTCATTCACCTCCGGGTCGGCTCTGCCATTGCAGCAGATGCCTGAATTATGGAAATCGTTACAAGGATTTATGAACGTTTGTAGATAGAGTATTGCTAACCAGCTTTGCTTTTGCCTGACTTTTCAGACATCCCTCACACTGACCGGAGAAAAGTCAGTTTTCAGTGTGGGAAACGATCAGTTCTCACCCACCTCAGGACTCTGACACTTAAAAAGGAAAAAAACCCACATGCATGACTGTCAATGTATGGGGGCTTGAGGTAGAAGCAGGAAATTTCTGGCTGAAAGGGTGTAAAGGGGCAAGCAATAACCACAGTTGTTGTTCCTGTTCAGAAGCAGGGGTTCTGCTTTTCCTGTATCTTGGTGACCATTTGGTGGATCCTCACAAGAGTAGACTTGCAACAAATGCACTCTGATCTTATGAAACACCCCATTTTACATGTGTCGGCGGTAGTCTGACAGGTTTCCTGGAGCCGTGCTCACCCTTGGGCAGGGCTGTTTCTGTGTGGGAGCTCTTCATGGCATTAGAGGATGGTTTTTTGTGTGTTGAGCTGAAGGACCACCCTCTCCTGTGAACGCCGGTCTCTCTCGTTTGGGACGCAGGGCTACCTCTGTTTGGCATCCTCAAAGCCAAATGTAATTTTTTGATTTGTAGCTTGACTTTGCAACTCCACTTCCAAGAGCACCCTGCCTCTGCAGCTATTCCACAGATATTCGCCGTCAGGAAGGAGTCCTCTTTGCGTTCCTGTGGCTCTACCAGTCCAAGCTTTTCTTGCATTGGCTTCAGTGGTGTGGGATATCTCCATCACAGGATGGGGTCATCTACTCAACTTCGTACTCAGAGGTAGGAACCCGTATGAAGCTCGGATCTCCCAAGATGGCCTGCAGAGTTCCTTGCTGTAAATTCAGGGACATTATATGCAAGTAACGTCTGACAACAGCATTGTAATATTGTATGTTAATGAATTGGGATGATGCCAGTTCCTCACTTCTGTGCCTTGTGCTTGTGAAACCTCATAATTAGAGCACCAGCCAGTTTCTGGAGGCTGGAGGACCTACGTATGACTTGTTTCATATCTCCACTCCGGAGTGGGATTGAGCTGGAGCTTCCTGTCGGATGCCTGCTGGGTGGAAGTGCTCTGGAGCAGAAGCCTGGTGGACACCCTTCATCTAGTACCTCTCCGCCTGAAGCAAATGTTAGTCCCTGCCTAACTCAGAAGGTTCTAGTGTTGGATTTTCTTCAGTTTCTCAGTGGAGGATCCTTTGTCTGCTTGTTTTGTCTCTTGAGGCAGGATTCAATACAGATCCTGCATCTGGATTTAGCCACCCCAGCTGGGATGCAGAATGGCTTTTGTTAAGTGAAAGACTTGGTTTCTCCACTGTGGGAGATGTTCTCATTGTCACAAGAAAATCTATCCCAGAGAGAAACTCTGCTATAGATTCTCAAGTATTCTCAGTGCTATGTCTGATGTTAATTCAGGTGCAGGGTATTGAGATACTTGGGCTTGAAGAATCTGGCTTTGTCCAGTAGTTCTGTCAAAGGTGCATCTGTTGGTTATTTCTGTACCCCTTCCGAGAGCTCACTGGTGTTCTCACCCTTCTGATTCAAACCCCCTTTCCCCAGGATGCCTGACAAAAGTGGAGTTTAAACTGAGCCGTTACGTGTCTTGTGATTCCTCATTTTGAGCGTGTGGGCGCTGATCCATAGTACTCATGGCAGCGTAGGTGCCGTGTCTCATTGCTTTCTAGTAACAAGGTGTCTTTGGATGGGGGCATTTCGCATCCATCTCCTACTTGCTTTTCCTTCATCCTTGCAGTGTTTGCTGTCTCCCTTTGAATTACATGCTGGGAAAAACTGAGTATAGAGGGCGCTTACCTTACCTTCTGTGGAGGGCATCAACTTGCCTTCCTGCTTTCATTTAGCAGTACTTGCAGCTAGTTGAAGCGCTTATGGCTTACTGTCAGCCAGATTGAAGCAGCACACGGATTATATATCTCAAAGAGTCAACTTACTTCTAATTCTTTGCAGTTTTATGAAATAATGATCATGTGTCTCTTTGGAGCTCGGTAGAGCTCAAACATTTCATGTACTGATAGCTTTCTTGCTGATAAAAGGCAGCTTTGCACGTGTTTAAAAATTCATTGAGGGAGAACACATATTCTTCTCATCGTAGATGTTATCCAAAAAACTTTTCACAGAGATTGTACCATTATTTTAGGCTTTTCAGCTTGCACTTGTATGCAAGTCCTTCAATGAATATATGCAAGATGTGGTTGCAGTTGCACTCCACCTTGCCCTTTCTTTTAGCTCTCTGGCCCCACCAGCAGAGATCTCCTCTCAAGTACTGGGAGAGCTGGACCGCAGGTCTGTCTGCTGCCAGCTCTCTTCCAGAAACGACATCCCTTTCCTCTGCCGGAAAATTCTTCACGTGTCTGCAAAAGTGGAAGGTGCAACCACAAATGTTGACTTTATGTTCTTTACTAAGAGCTTTAATAGAAACTGGCTGGTAGCGTGCCCAAGTATGTGGTACCATGAGGTTGTTGCCCTAAACGTAACCTTCGTGTTGCTTGTGTGTTGTTTTCTCAAAATAGCTTCATTGTTCTGTGGAAAACGGCAGCTTTTGCTTTTGTCTGCCTCACAGCAGGGAGAAAGAATAGAATATGGAAGTAAGATCATGGCAGGAATCTTACGTTATTTTCCCCAGAAACTTTTTTTTTTTTTTGCCTGAGGTGACTCAAATTCAGAGCAAACTGTTCCCTAGATCACTTCCTACAAGTGGGATCCATGCCACCTGATTATAAGCTTGAAGAATCCAGAGAAAATTTTCATTAAATAATTTAGATTCACAGGGAAAATGTTTTAACTCATAAAATTTTGAAGCAAGGGGCTAGTATTATGATCTACTAAATCTGTCTGTATTAATTTAGTGATTTAATTTGAGCGAGTCAAAGAGCTGGCTCTTTATGTACGGAGTCTCTTATAAAAGTTGTATAGAAACAAAAATACAGAAAATGAATGTTAACATGACAAGTGTATTTTTAATAATGTATTGTCTTCTAAAGATCATTAGTTATTCTAAAAGTTTATTTTGTGTGTCAGCACAAACCACCTTTGCTGTGCTCTCTGTGACTTGCTACCGTTTCTCTAGCTTTAGTCATGTTGTCCACTGTTTGTGTTGGATGAGACTGAAATGGGTGTTGAGGTGATCTGACCCCCCGACGCTGGAAATTCACCACTCTTACCTTGACATGACGGTGGCTTTGAAGCTGTTCCTCGACAACTACTGATAAATAAAAATATACGTACTTGCCCTAAGCAACCCGGTTGAATTTCCGAGCTGCTTTGAGCAGGAGGTCGGGTGGAGACCTCCCGAGATCCCTTGCAGCTTCTGTGACACTCGTGTGTATATGCATGCGTGAGTGTATAAATGTGTGTGTAATATTTATGCATAATTTATAAGGAAACAATGAGTGATTTCAGGTATAGCTATAATAATCTTTCATTCTACTGGTTTTCTTTGCCCAGTCTGCCACTAAGAAACCTCGGAAGTCTCCAGCAGACAAGGGGCGTCCTGAATCTGCCGCTAGAGGAACAAGTCGTGGGAGAGCTAATGGCCACCCTCAGCAGAATGGAGAAGGGGACCCTGTCACTTTGTTCGAGGTGGTTAAGCTGGGGAAGAGTGCTATGCAGGTACAATAACTAATTGTGTTACACCTTCGCAATTCAGTATATCCTGACTGTAGAAGTTCAGGCCAAGCTCTGCTTCTGTAAACAATTGTATGTTTTCATAACCTGTATTGGTCCAATAGACTGTGTATAATAAAGTTAAGGGACAGAATGTGCTTTGATTGAGGTGAGGACTGTCCTACACACCTCTGAAAGACAAGAGACAGGTCAAAAAGTCGCATATTTCAAATTCTCCATTATGTTGTTCGTTACTTCCAAATTGAAAATACATGTTGTTATTAAGCAGTCAGGAAATACAGGAAAAAGTATATGATATTAGTGGTGGATCCAAAGCTTTTGGGTTTGCTTGGTTTTTTTCCAAAATGCCTGCTGACACAAGCACTTCTGGGTACTTTGCACTGCAGCTTGCATTCTTCTTCCTGTCCCCACCAGAGCAGTAGCTGAAGGCTAAACTGGTGGCCTAGGCTTCCTCTGTGTCTGAGGGACAAAGATGGACACATCCTGAAGGCGGATTTTCATTGTAAAAGAAGTATCTAAGATACTTGTAGTGAATCGCCTCTGGAAGTGTTTCTTATTCTTTTATGTTTTGATAAATTTCAGAGATCTTACAGGATTTATTGGGCCAGATGAGTCCCACCTCAAGAACCACTACAGATGATGGTTTTTGACAGTACGGGTATGCTTTTAGTAAGCTACTGTGCTTCAGCTATAGTTTTTGGCACTTGAAGGAGAAACAATGGGCCCAAAACACTTGTTCATTCCGTGCAGTGCAAAGCTAACAGTCGTTCCTGCTGAAGGAACCAGAGTTGGCCTCGATGGTTGAACTGGATGATCCTTTCCAGCCTAGATGATTCTGTGATTCTACGATTCTAAAGCAAACCTCCTTTACTTTGCATTTCAACAGACTCATGCAATATCAGTTAGTTTGTTTTGACTTTGTGGTGCTAACAAACATGAGAAAATTACAAATCAGGAAAATTAGGGGCCAAGTCCCATTCTCAGTGTTACTTTTAGTGTAGCTACAAGCTAAGTCCAATTAACTCCCAAAGGAATCTAGTCTTCCAAATGAGTGAAAGCTGTCGAAAATTTTCTCTCGGTCTCAAATCTGTGGAAGGTCTGAGATGTACTTTTAAAGAAGTAATAAACAGGAGGAAAATGAGAATTTTTATTCTTCATAGTTGCTGTATTAACAGTTATTCAGGGCTGACCCTTCTTACCTAGTAGGTGAAGACAGAACAAATTTATTCTTAACAAAACTACAGGTTCCTTGTGCTGCTGCTTCCTATGTGTTTTAAGTCAGGGCTTCCAACTTTGCTTGGTTTTCAACACTTTTTCAAATTTCGTTTTTGGCAGCATTTGAGGAAACATCTGGAGTCTATTTTCTGGTTTTACTGTGGTACGGAGCCTACAGTATGCTTTATGTAGCGTGTTCGTCTTACAGTTACTGATATTTGCAGGAGCCAAATGAAAAGGAATGGGTGATTGCGTTGATATTTGATGACCGTGTGTGTGCGTGGAACGGGCTTTGATCCTTTTCATCAAAAGAGATGCCATCAGAAGTCTTCGGCAAATGAAATTCTACAAAGAAATTGTCTGCGTTGTTTGTTTTAAGTAACCTTTGGAATTCAAATACAAAGGAATTGTTTTGAGAAATTGAGTATTTGTACATGCGTATACAGCTGGATGTGTGTCTGTGTATTTGTGTATATATCCATGTGCGTATATCCATGTGCTTGCACCTGCTTCAGATGTGCCCGGCACACCTACATGAGAAAGAAGCAGACAAGCAGTGGAGAAATGATAAACAAATAGTAAAGGAATAGGCAAGGTTATTTGAAGGCCTGGGGTGCAAGCAGGCATAAATGACTTGAGTCACATTTAGGAGCACCAGTCTTAATTTCAAGAGTATGAGTACTTGTGCACCTTTGAAAATTTTACTATTGGTAAAAATATTCCAAAAAAAGAAAGCAAGCAAGCCTGCAGTGGGAAAGAGGATGCAATTAAAATGTGATTAAGTATGTTTTAACTTGGGCTTCTGGACAGTAATCCCATGTGAAGCCAAGGTTCTATAAACCAAACTTGCATTAGCGTCTTTATACTTTTCTTTTTACTTAATAGCTTAGGGATTTTGATGTAACAATTCAGAACGCTTGGCATTTTTGGTTTTTGTAGTTTCAATGCAGGTTTTTTGTCGCCAATTTTAGCACTTTTGTCGGCATTGCCAGTTTTCAGAAAAGTGCCATATTTGTCAGACCCTATTTTTTCTCAGTATTTAGTTCTTTCTCTGTAATATGAACTTACATTTTTCTATATACATTTTTCTTAAGTTTGCTTCCAGCAATGAAACCCCAGAAAAATTCGATTAATATGTTCTGAGATTACATGGGAACTTTACTTCGCGTGCTTTCATTTCTGATCTATCTGCTCCTGCTGTTTGCTCTCAGGATTTATTTTAGTTGTTAGATTTTTCTGGCTTTGTGTTGCCAACTCATGGAAGTCTGTAGCTGAATTCAATTCTCACTTCTTTTAAGTTTGTCCTCTATTTTGGTTCTCATAGCAGGGTTCATTTACTTCTCGTCAGGCTTATTGCTATTTGGTTCTTCCAGGGAAACAAAGCTGGGTTAATATTTTGTGTTTCAAGTATACAGAAGTTCAGAGCTGCTCTTTGCATATAAATCGTTGCCTTTATTATGAAGTGCTAGTTGTGTCAGTGTTAAGACTCATTTGAACTCATTAAATCAATTTGATCCCCACATTAACTTGGTATGGGACGTTGTCACTGTCGTTTTTAATTTGCTCTGTAACCTTTTGTACAGCTTGTTGCTCCAGAAGTTTTTCTGTTGGCAGCTCTCTGTGCGAAGTGGGATGTGACCTACTGTCCATGTTTGCTGCGGGTACGTGTTGTTGGTCCATTGAGGCTGTTCATAGAGCTTTTTTAGGCTCTATGGCTTTTTTTCTTAGACAAACGCGGTATTCTTCTGCTTTTTCATTATTTGTCTCTTTTGTTAGTTTTTTTTGCCCTTGAAAGTTTTTACGGATGCAGGTGTATCCGCTATATTTCCCCACTCTAAACCTCGGTCGGCAGAACGGCCTAGACCATTTCTCATGTGCTAACCTGGCTGAGCTTACACTGACGGGGACGAAGGGCGCGGGGGAACCTCTGCTCCTCCAGCTTGAGCCCCCAGTTCAGAGCCTGCCTTCCAGCTTAACTCTTCATAAGCACTTCTGCGTTGGTCTCCGACCCCAGTTTTAAGCCGGCAGTGAAATAAAGAGCCTGTGATGATCTCAAATTTTGTTTAGGCCTCAGTCTGAAAATCTCTCATAAGTAAATTATGGCCAGTTAGCTGTAATGAAGTCTGTACCTCTCTGTTGGTCAAACCAAGCGTAGAAGTATTCTGCTTTCTTGTGTGCAAAGAGGATTTGTGCCTCCCCCAGGACATAAGGGAGAATCGTAAGAGCTGTTCAATACCGAAGCGTGAACAGATCTATGCCTTGGTGACTCTGCAATAGGGCGTGCATTACCAGTTACCCTTAATTGGTGTTAGCAGTTCACTACAGATTAGATGCTGATTTTGAAAACAATATTTGACCTCTCTGCTTATGCTCTGCTGATAAAAGTAATCTCAGTGTCGGTTAGACATGGTTCAGAGTAAATACGGCCCCCATATATGCCAACAAGCATTTTAGGATACGTATCCAAAGAGAGCTTTATAGTATGTTGAAATGGAATTTTTCATAGTGCCACCAGTTCTTCTTCGGCTCTCCAGAAATCAAGAGTGTACGTGGTTCCTGGCTCTTCTGGCCACACACCTCGGCACGTGTGGGTTTGAGCCCTTTGAGTTCTCTCCCTGTTCAAGTAAAGCTGCGTTTGTAGCACTGCTTACCCTGTCATGAGAAGAAGTTTTCTTTGTTTCTTAAGTTTCAGTTCCTCGGATTTTGGTCGTCTTTGTACCTGCTGGTCTCATGCTGGCAAACTGTGACTTGTTCACCAGCTGGAAAGTTTGTGTATCAGAGCAGGAACATCATGAGGACTTTTTTTTCCCCTTCAGTTGCCTACCTGAAAGGATTAAAAATCTTTCATTAATATTAATTTAAAATATTTCTGAAATGTTAATAATATTTTCAATATTAAACTGATTTTCAGTATGTTCTGTCTGTTGCAGGCTGAGGTTCAAAATTACTGCATGTAAAAGTAAAGGGTATGCATCCCGTGTAACTACAAGCTTGATCTGTTAGAAATAATATGAAAGAGGTAAAGGAACCACTCTGACTGCTTTCAGCAGTGCTCTTTTTTTTGTTCTTTATGCACTGGCATCTTACTGGTGTGGTTGCCAGTTCCTTTTGTCGTAATCTATCAGGTTTGGATGACTTTTAGTCATCAACATCTGTATTGGAAGTTATTTTCTGATTGAAATTCCCAGTACCTCCAGTATCTTTTTCTAGCACTTTGCGATTTGATGATCTGTACAAGAACCGCAAGATAGTCAGCTCCTCCAAAGAGCTGGTATGTCTTTATGCATCTTGTTAATATGGCATATCCTCTATAATTTCAGTAATTTTTGTGTTTTCATAGCATTCAGGGCAGAAATAGGCCATTGTGGTCTGTATGCTACCTCCTTGCATAGCTCAGACCGTGGAATTGCCACCCATTCCTGTATTAAGCCAACAGCTGCTTTTACAACCCTCATTTTTCTATAGGAATATTAGTTTCTGTTAATTAGAAGTTTGGGTGGGCCAGCCGTAGCAAGTGTAGAGGCAGAGCCACAGTTTTGAACGTCGTCGTTCCCCGTCAGGTCTGGCTGCCGCAGCTGCTGCCCTGTCCTGGTGGTCCCGGGCCCCTTGGCCATCGCGCGGGGGAGCTGGGCTGGTGGACGGGGAGCAGGAGGTGGCGCTGGCCTTGGAGAAGGCAGCGGGTGCCCCCCAGAGAGTGAGGCTGCTCCTTGGGGTGGCTTCTCCCAGGGAAGGATGCTGATGGCAGAGCAAACCCCAGCCACTGCACAGCTCTATCGGCTGGTCCCCACTCTGCATGGAGTGAGCTTTGCTTTGCTTTGCTCGCTTCTTTCAACTCCCTGGAATTTTCTCTCTCGGTTATTTTAGTCACATAATCATTATGCAATATAGATAATCCTCAGTCCTTCCCAGCGTTCTGGTTAGAAAGAATTGTTCTATGCCTGCTTTAATCTTGCATAAACTGAGGCTGCTGTTGAACAGATTGGTCCCACCTTCTCCCACACCTACAGCTGATGTTTTTTACACTGTTCTTGGGTGTTTCATAGTCACACCAAGAAATAGATTTAATTAGAACCTGACACTTTGGTGGATTTTTTTTTCAGCTGGATCAGCTCCCTGATTCAGCTCATCTCTGGCAGCAGCTCAGACTTATTCTTGGTTAGAATGACTATATAACCATCACCATATCTACCTTATTTAGGAGGGATTGTATTTTACTACATGCTTTTACGTATATACTTGACCTTAAAAGCATCAGAGCAGCTGTAACTGGACCGTACCAAAAGTCTGGTGTCTTGTCTCTGACAACGGCAGTTAAGAAAGAGAGTAAGAAGGCAAAAATGTATTTGGGGAATTCTCCCCGCTTCTGACCGCAGCTCAGGGTGAACATGGCGTCTGTGTTTTCAGTAGCCTTAACGGCTTTCTCTTCCCTGAGTTTGTCTCTCCTCCCTGCTAGAGAAGGGCGTCGTCTTTGCCGGAGAGTGTCTCTGCATCGGCCTCAGCTCTTGGAGTGAAGGTCTTTGAGGATTAACAACATGCAGATGTGTGATATTCAGTGTTATCCGTGGTTTTTGTGTTAAAAGGCCTGTTTTAGTTAAATTGTCCTTTGTTGTATTTTAACAGTGCTGTAGTCTCCAACTTGAAGGATGGATAATAACTTTGGGTTTCCCCAGACTGTCCCAGGAAGTCCGGAGGAGTTTAAGTGTGCATTCTCTGAAGTTTACAGGGTAAAATAACTGCAACTGTCATTGGCACTTAAAACTGCTATTTAGTTTTCATATTGCTACGTGGATTTCTTCTGCAGCCTAATCTTGTTTTTCTTTTGGTTGTATGCTACTGAATTAAAAGAAAACAAGATTAAAACTAGGTACGTGTTTTCATGCTTGTTATAGTAGGAACAATTTAGCCACCAGATGAAGCATTAATTAATTAAAGGGTATCCCTTAATACCAAATGAATTTTTCTGCAGTCATCACACAAGAATTCTTTTTCTGCCTTGTGAGGTAATAAGATGTAGGGTGATTTTGCTGTTAATGTGAACGCATGTGCCGGTAGTGCCGCGTGTGAAAACATTTGTACCTGAAAATACCCATTATACTTAAAGCTGGAGAAGTCTTTTGCTCTCTAGAACATGGCAATTTTTTTGAAGTATTTGGGGTGATCTGTGAACTGCTTTCAAATTGTGCTAGCAAAGGAGCTTGAGTCGTGTTTTTTAATAAATTGATGGATCTCTCTGATTGGAATAACTGGTTTTGTTCCTGCACGACTCTAAGGATTTATTTTTTTTCTGACGTTCAATGTATAGGAGTAGTTTTGATGCGTTGTAGCATCTCAGAACCATTCGTGCCCACGATGGGCCCAGCTTAGACACAGCCCCTGGGAAACTGTGTAACGTGTCGATTGTGAGAGATCAGCACCTACATAAATTCCATCCCACAGTCGAAAATGCGCTCGGTATGAGGCGTTGAACGGTCCACCCTCATTTCTGGGGGCTCACGTGAGGATCCGCTGCGACAAGGTCATCCTCAGGAGTTCCTGTGATTTTAATCCATTTGAAGGAAGAATTTTTCCAGTACCTGTTATGCACGTAAGTGTAATGCCAGGGAAATTGTGCCATTCTAATACTCTCGTAAGAGAACTAAATAGTGTTAATCTTTCAGTATTTTTTTCCCCAAATGGTTCCAGATAATTTGTAACACTGATTTCCCCCACATAGTGATACTTAATTTCTCTTCTACCTCGTAGAAACATGTATTTGTATGAAATGCCAAGCACAGATATCTCTGTATGGAGAGTATGAATCCCTTAGTTTTATCGGGAAGAAATACTTCTAGGATTGTATTCCATCCCTCTCTGTGCTTCAGGGAAAAAAGAAGTTATATGGGTAGAACCTGCATAAAGCAGGTTTCCCATCTTTGCTGATGATGAAAAAACAAGAAACAGGTACTGTTACATTAAAGTGAGATTTTTTTAAAAAGAATCATTTTGGCTTTTCAGAAAGCGCTCGCTAGGTGTTAGCAAAGCCTGAACTCTTTCCTAACTTCAAATGACCAGCTTTAGAAGAAAAAGAATAAATTGCAGCTTCTCGATCTCCACTTCTTTTTTTTTTTTTATGAACCTTGTATTAGGTGTTTCAGGGGGTGTGCGTTAGACTTCCTGCCTGCAGTCTGGAACGCAACCAAGCAGTCGCCATGAAGTCTAATGCACAGTCTTAAATCGCACGCACTTTCCCACGTCAGGAACTGCCTTCTCCCCGGTAACTGTCTGTGTAATTACTTAAGTCTTCGCTAAATTTGACCTTAAAAGACTTATATTCTTCTTAAAAAAAAACCTGCACAGATTCGCTTAAAAAACCCTTCTACCAAAGTCTTTCGCTGCTTCCCTGTCTTCCTTCGTGTTCTTATTTTCAGTGTACTCGTAAGTTCTTCTTACTGCGTTAAAGCACATTTTCTAACTTTTACCTTCTCTTTGGGCTGCTCTTTATACAGATAATTGAAAACTTTAATTTCACTGTGCATTCCTTTTTTTGTTTTTATAAGCTTCAAATTTCATTTCAGTAACTTTGGTTGGATTTTTTTTGGCAGAAGACGTTAGGATAAGCTTTGATTTGGGTTTTTTTTCCAACCTTTAATGTAAACACGCTGTGCAGCCATTCGAGAGTCATTTTTTGTTCTGTCATATTCACTGTAAATGAAGCATGTCCATGATCAGCTGTGTGAAATGGCAAATTATTTAAATGTCCGTTATACTCGATTTGCCTTGGTTTACAGTTGACTCAGATCTCACACTTGAACGTGCACTTCGTATATAGTGTCATTTGTTTTCACGTTGTGTTAGTAACACTGCTGCCAGATTGTTACTTAATTTAAATTGTGAAATAGCTTTCTTTCGAAATCAACTTTCATTAATATGTAGCGGGACTGTGCTAATTTACACGAGCTGGCAAGGTATCATCCGCAGTTAGTCTCTGGTTCCTCCAGCACTTCGTGTTCCTAAATGTTGTAATGTTCTTGGGCTGAAGGAATACGAAATGGATCCCTAGCTGTAAAGCCTCCAGGAGGTAATAAGATAACTAGCTTCATTATTTCATTCATTGCATCAGACTTTTGCTTTTACTGGCAATCTCGGCTGCTGTTTCTCTTCGATCCTATAAAACGTTCCTATTTATCTTTTAGCAGACTTTGAGATGGGAAGGTCAATATATCTAAGTCTCCGTGATTGATTTTAAGTTGTTTACTCAGGCTGTGGGTCTGCTCTGCTGCTTGCTTGGCTCTCTTTAAGTTTCTTATTTCTGTAGGGTTGCCTTTTTGGCATATTCTTCCAGTTATGCTACATGGTAGTTCTTGAAACAGAGTGGCCAGAGAGTTAATTTCTGTGAGATTCTCTTGAAAGCTGTTACGGGCTTTTGAAAGTCTCTGTACTGACTATGTATTCGTACCATACATCATCTGCCGTTTGCAGAAGACCTTGATTTTTCACTCAGTTCTCATAAGAATAGAAGCATTTTCAGATTTAAAAAAAAACCCAACATGCTTAAGAGCCTTGTTTTTGTCACATGGACTTGTGTGGACTTGTTATGCCGACTGACCCAGAGATGTAGTGCATCTATGTGTAGATATGTATATCTGTACATACATGTACATACACACGGGTATGTCAGTATGTATGTATCGCTGTTTGCTGTCAGCAGGGAGCGAGAGGGGGTGATGTGAGTGTTACTGGAGTAATTTTGAGGCTTTATCTATGTAACTGAGCTAGATCATTTTTTACTTTGCTTAAAATCTAGCTCCGTTCCTCCTTGCCTCACTCCGGTCTGGTGATGAAGACGAGAAGCTGAAGAGGTTTTTTTGTGCAATTTCTCATTTGTTGTGCTTCATAACCTTGTTGTCAGGGCAGCCTTTTCCTTGTGCGTGTGCATGGAGTTTGGTGATTCCCAAAGGCATGGGTGTCCCATGGGTGTCCCGCAGCGGGGCAGAGGGCTGCAGCACGTGTACTGTGGATCTTGTGCTTCCCAGCGATGCTGGATTTATCACATCTTTCATGCAAGTGCACATTTCCATATGGCAAATCCACACTCTTTGCTGCATCTGAAGGTAAAAACATCTGGAAGCAGATGGGTACCACCAGAACAGCTCGTGCTATCTATTCCTGCCATCTTTCGTAAGCGTTTTGCAGATATAGGCGACGAGACTCTTTGTGGGGATGAATCCTTCTGGTGGATGGAGCCCACTTGTAGCTACCTCCCTTCCAAAGAGCGGTCCAGTCCTTCCCCCCTTCTCTCTCCGCCTTCACGTCATCAGTTCTGGCTCTGGGAGAGATGACAGGGAAGAGGCCAGGGCAGGACATCTCTGGGCAAGATGGGGACCAAAGGTGGGTTGTTGCCGTAAGAACTATTCGTTTGCTCTTTGCTTACATCTGAGAAACTCTTGAAAACGGGGTGACTGGGAGGAGGCTGCTAACAAGATAAAATCCTCCTGGAGGGTTTGCTGTAACCCGTGGATTGTTGGTTAGAAATCCTTCTTTTTAATAGGAATCTTTCTCTCTATTTACGTTTGCGCAAAATAATTCCTTTTCTGGCAAGGATTGCTTGTTGCACCATTTGCTACACTATTGCCTCTTGTTTGATTTCTTTTTCACTCCTATTCAACCGTTTTCCTGGTGTTTGGGTAACTGCTGGGTTTTCTTGGTTCAGTGGATACTTGTCTCTATTTTAGGTCTGATGCATATCTCTTTTATTTTTTTATTCTAGTGTTTTCAGTTTTTATAGCTTTTTTTCTGTTACATCAAAAGTCAACAGTTTGATTAAGTTCCAACTGTTGTAGCATATGTAGTCTGGCTTCATTATCTCCTCTTGCCTTAAAACTGTAATCTCTGAAAAAGCGTACCAAGCGGGATGCCAAGTGTGCGTGAGGGGCTGAGCGATGCAGAGCTCTGGCTGGTATTTTCATGCACTGAAAACACCCCTCTCATGTTTAGGGATCGGGGAATGCGATTTGGGTGCCTGTGCTGGTGCCGAGGGGTCAGGTGCGTATTCGTGACTTGTCAGCCTGAGCTCCTCAGCCCGTCAGTGGAGATCTGCTTAGCGTAATCACTGAGAGTGGTTTTAAGCAGAACTCATCTCATCTCATCTCGCCGCGCATACCTGCTCCGGACAGACGAATTATGCTGACAACTCCACCAAATATTGGCTGTACAGGTGTATGCCCGTGTGCGCACACATACACCCTGTGCTGAGTGTAGAGGGAGTGACGAGCTCGTGCGACTGCATGGGCTCAGCACGTGAAGTTGGGGAAGATGAATCCTACCCAAACATTCAACATTTTAGGTAAAATGGTCCTCTGCCAGGTCCAGGCGGCGCAGGAGGCAGACTCTGCCTGCTGTCCCTGCGCAGAACCTTCGCTCTGATTTTTTGCTGCTTTCTTTATCTAAAGAAAAAGACTCTGCATTGCCTCAAGTCTGGTCTGTGAGTCTTGAGATCAGCTGCTTGTCTTTATTTTTCTACGCCTTGCAAGGACGTAGCCTGTCCCGCACGATTCTTTTTGTACAAAGGGAGAAAAAATGTCAGAAGGGAGATGAGCTGCACTGATGCTACAGTTTTGAGGTAGTGCTGCAAAAATCAATTAAGTAATTGTTTAAAAGAGGCAGAAACAAAATGGAAAGGTATTCCTCCAAGTCTTTCGCCTCCACTTCCCCCCCCCTTTTTTTTTTAATTCCAGATGCGTTCACTGGCAATATTTATAGCACAGTCCAGAAAGAGTCGCAGTGCTATAGCTGAAAAGGCAGTATGTTGTAGCAAGAAATGGGAGTAAGACAACATGGAAAGGAATGTCTCAGGCCAGCCTTGCTTCTACGGGGAATGTTTGATGTGGAACTAGGCTGTGGACAGTGCACAGATACTGGTGAATTAGTTACTAACACTCTGGAAAAGCATCTGAGATTTCCCAGGCTCAAAGAAGAATATAGTAGACTTCACAAACTGTTAAGAGATGTGTGACAAGAGTGAGAAGAGATAAAGATATGGAAGTGTTTCTGTGCAAGCTGTGTGGCACAGAAGAGAAGGCTCCAGGGAGCCTGTATAGCAGCCTCCCAGTCCCTCAAGGGGCTCCAGGAGAGCTGGGGAGGGACTCTGGATCAGGGAGGGGAGCCGTGGGACGAGGGGGAAGAGTTTGACACTGAATGAGGGGAGATTGAGCTGAGATCTGAGGCAGAAATTCTTGGCTGTGAGGGTGGTGAGCCCCTGGCCCAGGTTGCCCAGAGCAGCTGTGGCTGCCCCATCCCTGGAGGGGTTCAAGGCCAGGTTGGACGGGGCTTGGAGCAACCTGGGCTGGTGGGAGGTGTCCCTGCCCAGGGCAGGGGGTGGCACGGGGTGGTCTCTAAGGTCCCTTCCAACACAAACCAGTCTGTGATTCTTCTGCCTGAAAAGAGGTGACCAGATGGAAGCATGGGAATTACAAACAGGGGCTTGAGGTTTGTTTTCTCGTCCATAAGAATTAGGTGGCATCAAATAGATCAGCAAGTTTAAAACAAAACAATTTTTTTTTTTCAGTGAATAATTAGCCCTCAAGACACACTGCTGCAGGATGATGTAGGTATAAAACTTTCTGGTTCAGCAAGACACTTTCATGAGAGAAGAACTACACTAGGGTCTTAAGAGTCTGGGAGAGTGACTCGGAAGGATCAGTATATTCTTGCCCTATTCTTATGCTTTTCCCTACGGAATAAGCCCCATGGGGCAGGGGAGCCGGTGGTCTGACCCAGCACAGCGGCTGTTCTCTTCAGTGGAAAAAAAATAGCTGCTGGCAGTTGCATGTTGTTCTGCTATCTGTGCTCATAGAGCTGTTCAAACAACTGTTGCAGGTTGGTAGTGCACCAGCAGTCAGCTCATTAAGCTTTGTCAATATTTGGTTTAGTAAATAATTTTTACATTTGGGTTTATGTGCCCTGAGAATTCTGCTGATTGGTGGAAATGATTGATACTTACAGGAACAGGTCTAAATTCATGATGGAAGAACAGTGAAGCATTCCAGATAACTGGTTTTGTGCTGCTGCTTCGTGTTTCCTCAGCTTGCGTGAAGATGAATTTGAGGCCAAGACTTGCTTTTTGATTTCTTCTCAGTAAGCAGATGGACCTTTTAGTGAGATCGCTTCTCCTGCTGGGCACGCGTCTGTGTGTGTTGGTAGGCAAAACCTCTGAAAACTTAGTTTCCTGGCAAATTGCACATTTAGACGTTCATGCTGGTTGTTGAATAACGTGACAACCCTGATAGTCTGGCCTTGTCCTGGGTTAGGAACGAGTGTAGTGATGTGTGTTAAACGGAGAGAGTTTTGGCTGGGCTCACAGAGTTGTGGAAGTCTCTAGCATGTCCACAACTGTTTTCTTGCTGCTTCCCTTCTCTCCTACCCTTGCCGGGTCCCGCTAGCAATCAGGGAGTTTGCACTTGGAGAAGCTCAGAACTGCAGAGGGATTTTTCAAGGTCCTATCCTTACATCTGCCTGTTTAGAAAGAGGCAAAATTTTTCTAAGGGATCCGGTTGTTTGGATTTTGTCTTTTCCTATTCATTCTTTTTCAGCAGAGTTGGACGCTGGTTGCGTGGGGATGGTGGTGGCGTGTGTGCGTTTAGGATTTTTTTAAATTAATTTTCTAGACATTCATTGTAAACCTTAATTCTCCAATATCAAATAATCCATGTGCAAGGGGTGCTCTGATAGCATGATCAGGCTTCTCTTAATGCTGCTACAGGTATGGAACAGTAAAGATTCTTTTTTTTTCCCTCATAAAATAGGTAAAATACAGTAATTGGTTACATTAAATATACACAATTTCTTACCTTCAATGTTGATGCAACTGGGGAACTTGGAATACTGTGTTTTAGTGACCCGAAAGGAAGCCGTACTTGTCTTCCTTAAGGGTGGAGCGGGCTGAGGAAGGACCTCACGCAACCCTCTTGCTTTTCTGCAACTGTTTTTAAGCATTTCTGTGGTTATTTTGTTTGCTTTGTCCTCATTGCTTCGTTTTACCTACATCTGGAGTTGTAAGTATTGTGCTGGGGTTCTGCAGGGAGAGCGGCAGGGTGAGTGCCTGCACGGGGCGGCAGTGGTACATCTCTGCGTTCCTTTCCGCTGGTGGGGCTCTGCCGAGGCCGCTTTCTGCTGCTCTGATTGCGCTTGTATGTTGACTGGCATCATTCATGTAGTGCCCTTTCTCATCAAGCGGCTGAGGCACGCTTTGTGTCCCTAGAGATTAATGACAAATGGTTTTGACACCTGTATGCTCTCTGTTCTCCTCCCTGCTGTTATTCGTAGTAACGCCTGCGTGCTACGCCTGCGTATCGCTGATTATAAAAATATCTCCTGGCTCCTTACGGTTCTGAGCGCGGTTTGAAACTGTGACTCGGGCAGCTTACTGACTCCCAAAGGCTGTGAGATCAACTTTTGTGTATTATTTTTATTTACCAGGTATTCCTCATTGCATTCTGTCTTCCTGAACTCTGTACAGTGTTTCTGAATGACCGACACGCTCTTCAGCCTATATAAATACTGAGATGTGCACTGTGCAATATCAATTCTGTTTTTATCCCAAAGTGTTTCTGCTCGCCAGATTTCTGGGTCATTCTGAATGGAATCATAGTGTTTGTTTTTTCAACACAATTTTGAAACTGGATAAATACTGCAAGTAGAGTTTTGAGGAATTACAGTAATTTCAATTTGAACCTGTGTTTATACAATTTTAATACCAGAAAACAATCCATATAGTTCTGTTCTCTAACAATATTTGTTCTGTCTCCACCCTGAGAGAAGGTGTATAGATTCCTGAATTTGTACACATGTTTAATTACGCAAAATAAATGCTCAGTTATAAAATTATATTCTGAAAAGAGTAAGTCATTTGCCTTTAATAAAACACTTTTTAAGAGTCTCTGATAAGTATTCTTTTTTTCTTGACAGTCTGTGGTGGACGACTGGATTGAATCATATAAACAAGACAGGGACATAGCACTTCTGGATTTAATCAACTTCTTTATCCAGTGTTCAGGATGTCGAGGTACAGAATGTTGGAAACGAGTTGTATAGAATAAATCTGACAGTCGTAAAAACGCGTGTTCGTGCAAATGCTGGTAAAGATGTGGGAGGCACGTGGATTGGTACTCCTCGTATGCATGGTTTATATAGAAATACTGTCTACGTTCAACCGTAATTTTATTTGAAGCTTGTTTGCCAAGGGCCTACCCTTTCTTTTTCTCACTGCCCTGTCGTCATCCTAAACAAATGCTCAGAGAGACACTCCACTCGTCAGCAAAAGGAGACCCAAGATCTGCTAATCAAGGTAGGCGTATCTTTACTGCCCCTTTCTATTTCTTCCCGATGTTTTTTTATTACAAGAATTAGTATTAGGTAGCTATACCTTAACTTTGTTTTTTTTTTCTTTCTTTTTAGGAAAATGAGATTTTTCAAAACTGACGAGGAAGGAGTCAGGCTTCAGTTGACTTCAGTTAGCAGAAAGATTTCTTCTGGATGAAGCACCAATCTTATTTCATCCTTTGTAATGCTTTATCAAGTCAGCAGCAAGTGGCCTGCCTTTTAGACCCGATTTAAGCAGTCTCCGTTACCAGGCGTGCGGCCGTCAGTCCTTCTGGCGCTCTGTTGCCACACTGTACCTTCTAATGAATTTTTAATGCGCTGTCTTTTTTCAGTTAACTCAGCTTTGAAAAGAAAGACAGACACAGCTCTGCTCTCTGTAGCGCCCAGAACCAAACTGTTTACTGTTTCCTGATGCTTCCTATAATTTGCTTTGAGTAGAATTGAAAATAACCTACAAGTCAGAAACTATTCTTCTCCATTTTGTAACTGATTAGGGAATATATCGTTAGACATCAAATGATCTGGGTAGAAGTCCCTTTTCTTCCTTCATAAGTATAAGGAGAAGTCTGAAGTACAGTTAAAAGCGTCGGAGAAAAGAATTACGAGTCATCGGGAGCTTCAGCAGCCCTTTTTCCATAGCTTAAGGAAATAAACTGATCCTGTGGGTGGTAGGAGAGGCTGAAGCTCTGGAAGCATTCTGTGAACGGGCTGTAGCTTAGGGTTTAGATTACCAGCCTGTGTCAATGTCTGCACTCTGCACACAGATTCCCTGAAATGTTTTTCAGACTTGTTTGGCAGCTTATGTGAAAGTAGTTGTATTCTGTTTGCTTTCTTTTTTAACACTTTCCTAAAGGTGTACGTGGAAAAAAAACAACAACCCACAAGCTTCTTTCTAAGAATTTGGGCAGCACTAAAGCAAAGGGATCCTTGGCCATATGTTTTTATTCTTGTTGATGCAAGCTTTTGGTGGAGGCATGTCATAAATATATCTTCACTCCCCTGCTGCTCTCTAATTTCTGCTTCCTTTCTTTCTCCTTGTTAGAGAAAGCAGCCCTCTTATAATCTCAGAAGATTCATATTTTTTAACTTCTTGTTACTGACGGGTGCAGGCTGAATGCCCGCTGTCAGCCATATGCTGCTCAAGCAATTGCTTCCCAGAAAAGCTTTCCCTTACTGGCTGCAAAGCCGCAGCGCTTCGAGTGGCTGATGTCATTTATTTGCTTTTTTCTTTTTCCCTTTTTTTTTTTTTTTTTTTTAAAATGGTGACTTTCTGTCCATTTTCAGTCCTCTGCCTTCTACCCTCAGGGACAGCGCTCCCCTGAGCTTGCTTTAGTGGCCTTCTGGTCCCCAACGGTAGGAGAAAGGAAGCAAAAATGGCTTATCCCCTGAGTTTACAGCGTGTTTGGGGGATTTATTTCTCTCTGGGAATTTTTGCAGCAGGTACCGTAACAGCTGTAAACAGGATTAAAATCCGGGCAAACAGTTCTGTTCTTTCCAGTTTCCAGTACTGTGCCCGTTTTCTACAACAAGTAAAAGTTGTTCAGAAGAGAGTGGATTTTATTGATAGTGCACTTAAGGTAAAGAGCATACCAAGCTGTCCTTAATGGAAACGAGTATGGAAATCTGGGGATTTTCTGTGAGGAGCACTAAGTTTCTGTTTCATGGGAAGATCATACGCTCTATTAGGACATTTTTATTTCCCTTTAAAGCTTTTGTTGACGTTGGTTATTTCCATTTCTGATAAATAGTAGCTCCTCATGAATCTCAGTGGCTGCTTTATCTTCCTCAGTGTTCCCTAATTGTCCTCTTTTCAGTTTGCTCCACTAACGTTGTCTGGGATTCCCCAGCCTTCTTTCCCAGTTTGGGGTCTAAATGCTTACGGAGAATATATCTAACTTTCTGACCATTTGCTGGAAGGGAGGAAGGCAACTAGCTTGGGAGGCGGTTCCTCAGGAAACTTTGAAAGTGATGCTAGGTTTCTAAATCTACCTTTTGAATAGTGCTCAGAATTACTTGATATCTAAATACATACCAAACGCACTTAGCTTGACGTTTCTCTCAAAAGTTTTAAGCAGGTGAAGAGTGCCTGCCTGTTTTCTGACTTCAATTAGAAATCATTTAGGCACCAAACTCTTTTATTTAGCAACAGTGTCGACGCTGGCAAAAATACCTTTCTGGTTAGAGAAACATTGATTTTTATATTTTTATCCCATTCTCTTGGGCAGTGCACACGCTTGAATGAACCTCTCTGCATCCTCCAGCTTTGCTTAGAGATGTTGCCGAAATGAGAAGTGATCTCTTGTCAATATGAATAATATTGCTTGCTATGTAAATTATTAATACTAAAAAATTGTAAAATTAATGTATTTTGTGGGGGAACTTAAAAGGTCTGTGCAACTTAAAATTGAGTAAATGTAAACCAAATACTCAAGCACGTCTGTCCTTTGTCAGCTCTTCTGAGTATCTGTTTAATCAGTTGCTTTCTATATAATGTGTTCCGATTCATACAGCAATGAGAGATTTGGTTTTAGCATGACTTCAGTAATCTTTCTGGGGTTTTAAAGGATAATGTGTTATAAATTAGAAGTTTGTCCTATTGAACTACCAAAAGCATCTCAATTCAATAATTAGATTTGCACGGGAGTTAAATGAAATCGCTTTCCATGCCATCTTTCCACGGGTTTGCCTGCTCAATCTGTGTATTTGCTGCCTTTCCTCATTTTGATTACAAAGGAGCGAAATAGTTTCTTAAAGAATTTTTCCTTTATCTTGCTCTTTTTTGTTCTTCAAGAATACCAGCAGAAATCCCTGCCTTTCCCAGTTTGTGTGGTCTTCTCCACTATGGCACATGGTATTTCTGTGGCAGAATAACGGTTAACAAGGACTGATAAACTCACCTATTCACTTATTGTGTCCTAGGCTTTTCAAATGCATTGCTGCTCCTAGGGGGAGGAACTTGTATCAGATAGTACTTCAGAGAGATGAAAAACTTAGTTTTAAAATACTCTTTCTTCCTGGAAAAAAACAGCAAATAAATACTGTTTCCAGTCCTTGAAAAAAGCAGGTTTGCTTGGTGGTGGTGGGTATTTGTTTTCCACAGTGTTCACAATCTGTAAAGCAGGTGGTGGTATATTTACCTTCTTACTTCTTTGCCAGCAACTTAATGTCGGGGTTTGCATTTTTAGATAAGGGGGAACTTTTTGAATTTAGGTTGTCGTGATGACAAGCCGAGTTTTCAAATAACTTTGACTTGGCTGGGGGTGGAATTGTATCCATACGATTGAGGTTTCCATTTCAAATGTCGTCCTTTGGTTGTGGATACAGGCATGCTGCTCTCTTGCAGAAGAGCTGCGCATCAGTGTTCAGAGCTTTCTCGGGTTTTTTGAGAGCTCTTTTCCATTGCTTGCTTCTTTACAGGAGCATATTTTTACTTTTTTGCTTTTTTCTTTTTTTTTTCCCCCATTATGTAAAGCAGAGTGTAGTATGTGGAGATCTCTGAGCTCGTTGCGAGCAAGCTGAAATGTCTAATCAGCGATATGCGTGCCCGGGTCCCAGAAGGTTTATAACTGTGTCAGTATGATGCTGCATCTGGGCTAATTAGCGCTGCCTCTCAGACTGAGTAATTAGCTCAGGTATCATGCTCTGCTGCTATGACAACCAGGCTGTTTCCGTTTCTGGAGCTCCGTGGATTTAGAGCTGACTGGGGTATCTGCCTTGCTGTCTGCTTTTCCCGTCTGTTATTGATAGAAAACAAACAGAAAACCCCACAAGCACTCTGACCTTTCTACATTTTAAAGGCGGAGAGCCATGCTTGTGGAATAAATATTATTTTTTTTCCCCAACCAGAAGCAATTAGTGGTTGAAACAGGCTCTTAAAGCTGTGAAGGACAAACCAACCCATCACGTCCATGTAAGAAAAGCCGCGTTCTTTTGCAGGGAAAAAAGGTCTCTGGCATAGTTGAAGAGGAGAACTACTTGACTGCTTTCAAGAATATAGTGAAATTATTCCCGTTCTTTCTCTCCCATCCCTCTCCTTCCCTCTCATTTCTTTTCTGATAGGTAAGCCAGAAACCTGTATGTTCGTAAGCAGGTTTTCAGGAGTGGTTTGAGCGCTGTGCCCGTAAGCTGCCAGCCTTCCCTCTAACCAGACAGCTCTGATGGGACAGAATTGGTGGGACTCCCTTTCCGAGAAATTCCTGGCAGTGCCATAGCCTTCTCTGGATCGTAAGGAGCTCCCGGTTTGTGTAGTTTTGTCATTTGCCACTCTAGAGGGCTTTTTCAGGAGTAGTTGGCGAAGGAGGCAGGTGAAATTCCTCCATATGAAGTTTCTCATATCTTACGCTCCCCTCGAAATCTTTGCTGGAGCTGCTTGTGTGGAATTAAACCTTAATGACCAAATGTTCAAACTGCCACCCGTCAGCCTTGGTCGCTGGAGTTCAGGGTTAGGCCGTTTTTTTCAGTTGCGAGTAATCGGGAATCTCTGTGTGAGCCTTTTGCCCGGTGCTTAAAGCGGGACTTCTTTGTGGCCTTTCTCCTCCTGAAGCAGACCCCTGGGCATCCACCTTCTCTTCCCGTGGGAGCCTCCATCCCCAGTTCTTCCTTGCCCATTCTAATAAACTCCTCTGCAAAATTCTGTCATTCAGTGGCGCAAACTGAGTCAATGAGTGCAGGAGTCCCGAGTTGGTTTGCTTGAACATAGGATGCATGCTCGCTTTGATTTTTATTACTATTCGATGCTTTTAATTAATGGCAAGCTAATAGATTTCTGCTTTTGACAAAGGAAATTGAAGACTAAAACCAGGAAAAAGCTCTGTAAAGCAGCCATTGTACAGTCTGGCAAAAGAAAGGAACAAACAACTGCTTTCTTTGCTGTTGGACAGGATTTCAGGAAGCGAATTAGCCAGGAAATAGTGTTACTTACTCTGATTAATAATGTTTTAATAGGGGGTATAACATTGTAAATAGAGCGATGGATTAAAAAAAAAATCTTTTATGATTTATTTGTAGCCAGTTTTGTTTCGTGATCAATGGAATAATACTGCTCTATAGAGATGGATGTTACTGAGCACGGCAAGAAGACTGCTTGACAAATACAATTTCCTGCAAACGGTCCTTTCGTAGGAGCTGCACATTGTTAGTGAGAAATGGTGCTGGCTTTGGCATGCGTTAAAAAGCTTTATCTCTTCAGTCATTCATGTATTATTAAGAAATTGATATCATAAGCATTTAGAATTTTGAATTAATTGGAAAATAATGTTGTTTATTATGTATTTTTATTAAGGGTAGGAAATATGCTTTCTCAGTTTTTTTCAACAAAATCCCCTTTTAGTGTGTGAGTATAGGGGAGAAGCGGCAAAGCACATAAAAAAAATTGGTGCATACTCATACACGATTTAAGTCATAATAACGTCAAGGATTTATAAAATACTTTGTATGCATAGTACATGGACGTAAATGTACCCCCAATACCTACAAGAGGCAGTTCGAAACATGCTGTTAACCACAGTCAAAAATGGGAAGGTAGGAGTGAAAGATGGAAACGACTTAATTTTAATTTCGTGCGTGGTGTATATAAAGTAGATCTAAGCTTCGTGCTTCTAATTTCTGAGCCTTGAGGTCATTTTTACAGTGTGTTTACCTCGCAGTGAGAGCTTATAAAATTCAAACTGCAAAGAAGATGCAAATCATTAACTGGCTTGGGTGGAAGAGAAATCGGATTACCAGAGATGCATTAAGTGTTTCAGCAGTTCAGTTCTTTAAATGAAGATAGGTGGGGTTAAAAAGTCCCTATCAACCACTTGACAATTAATATGGTTACACCAAAATCAATTTTTTGTGGAAAAGTACAAATGGTTGATATTTGTTGATATTCTTGAAGCTAAAGCTTGAGTTTCATTGTGTGTATCAATTTTAAACCAAAAAGAGTTTCAGTATTTCTTCGTGTTTGCTGCTGAATGGTCTCTGTGCTTTCCACCTCGTGTACTCTTTCTTCCTTCCTACTTCTTTTTCTGTTCTCTTGCTTTTCAAAGTTTATTTGGCTATGGGAAAAATGGCTACAAAATGAGGTTTTTGGTTCTTTAAGCTTTGCACTTCCCTAAGTCTGCTGGGGATGGGAGCCTTGAAAAACTAAATAAAATAAATACTCAGATCTGAAAGTGGAAAAAAGATTTTAAATAGTACATCACGTTTTATAGCCACTGGTGAAATAATGGCCTCTTTTTCCCCAAAAAGGTGCATCCTACTATTTTCAGAAACTAATGGGGGAAAACCCACAGGAATTCAGCACAGGTGACGTGAATGAAGGGTATGTTGGTCTGTGGTTTCAGAATCGGAACGAAATCCCTGCTGTGCCGAGGTCTGACTTCAGTCCAAGATTTCACCCTATGAATTGCTAACAGGAGCGACAGTAATTTAAACCAAACATTTATTTTTCTTTTTATTACTTTCTACCTGAATATATTGAACTATTCATGTTTCAAGTATGCCAGCAGACCAAAAATAAGCTGTCTTAAAATCGGCTATTAACTAATTTATTAATATGAATTAATATAAACTTACAAATAATTTAAAATCAATTTATTGAATTACTTGACAGAACTTTTGATACTAGAATATTTTAGAGCAAATGTATAATGTAAGGAAAGACAAATTGCCTTTAAAATTACAGTCTAAGAGCAAGTTCTGCACTGCCAATTCTGTATAATGCCTTCAAATCTCCGCTGAAACTGAAAGCGCTCCTTGTGAGCGCGGAACAAAGTCTGGTTCTGCTCCTGTCTACTGCTGACTCAATTCATAGCTTGTGGAATTATTTTTGGCACTGCTCATTGGAGAGAAATTGTGTCAGGCTATCAAATACTACTGCTTGTTTTCCACCGTATTCATTTAATTACCTACGTATCGATCTGGAAAATGGTACTACTCGTGTGGCTGCAGAGTTACTGTTTGAGAAGTCTCTCGCAGATCAATGGTGCTTTAATGCTACAACTTTTTTTTTTAGAGCAGAGCAATAAATAGCTCTTGCTGTTAATGATTCGGAGTAGTAGCTGCCTTACTAGCCAGATCTGTGTCGTTTCCTCTTTATCCTTAGTTTGTTTTCTGTATCATGCAAATTTGTTACAGGAGGGACACCTCTGTACTAAGCAGATAAGAAAAAACATAATTTTGATATATATTTTCTTTTTTACAGTATTGTTCTAAGACTTGTGAGCAGATTATGCCTGTATATGAGTTTGTCTCTACCTCCGCGTTAGATGCCTTGCTGGATTTTTTTCAGGTGACATAGATGGTGCTTTCTGTGAAGACAGAAACTAATAGTGAAAAGCAATCAAGTACAACTAGACGTTGGCTCTTTCTCACTGGATTACAAATAGGGAGGCTCCTCATGTCCCTGGTCTTTCCAAAGACGCAAATTCTGCTGAAGGTTGAGTCAGGGTTTTCCCCACCAAGGGTATAAATTAAATCCCCCAAATGACATTCCTCTCAGCAAACACGGTAATTATGATTCTCTCTCTTTTGCAGTAAGGAAGCCATAGATTTATTTTATTAAGTGCAATGCTAGTGCACGCTTCAGTAATTACTTTTGAAGAGAAAAAGACAGGCATGATTAAAAAGGTCTACATCCTAATGAAAAGGCCTTATTCTTTGGCACAAGGAAAGTGGTTAAAACAAATCCAATATTCTCCTAATCTGCAAGCACTCAAAAGGAGCTGGATATAGAAGAAAAAGAGCAGCGAGAGTGAAAAATACACCTAAATTTGGAAAAAGAAAAGTGGGCTCTTAAGCAGTTACAATCCTGCTCGCATTCCACTACTACCTGCTTCTTTCCCTACCTATGTCAATCTGATCATACTGCCTCACTTGTCTTTAACGTCAACCATGACCAATGTTTTTGGGTGCTGAGAAGGGTGGAAAAGGGAGTTGTACAAAACTCTTATCAAATCTTGGCAGCCCAGTGAGGAGCAGTCTCCGCGCCCGTGTTTAAATCAGGAACTGATAACCCCTGGCAGAGCTGAACCCGGCCCCGGGGGTAACTCCTGAGCTGAGGAGCGAGCACACGAGTAGAAACGTTTCACGCTTCTTTCTGTTAAGAGCATTAGCTTAAATTTCAGCTGAGGGCAACTGGTATTGGTGCTCTCCACCTGTAGCGTCGGGCACGGGTGTTTCAGTCTGAAACAGCCTGATTTCGTAAAGGGATGAACTCAGGAGTTAGGAGGTTAAAACACCTTTGGCTGATTCGAAAGCCTTTTCTCTCAGGAGTAGTCTGGGGAGTTTATTAGGCCCCAGCTGTTGTGGAAGTAAGCTTCTGCAACCTCGTAACATCATCTTTTGAAATGCCTTTAATGTAGTGTGTCAGATTTAACATAATCTCTACTATTTATTTTGTTTATTTCATCATTATTGAAATAAGTGTTCTGGATAACTTGTAAGTTGTTGTGAATGAGGAAACTGTGATAATGGGAAAAGGAACTAGAAATACTTTTAACAACTTTTGGGAAGGCAAACTTACTGCAGATATGCTTAATTACATAGATATAGCCAACAATGTTGTTATTTGAAATAACCTTTTTTTTTTTTTTTTTTTGGTAAAAAAGNNTTTTTTTTTTAGACTAGAAGTTATCAGATCCCAAAATTCTCAAGGATTAAACCACTAGAACAAGTTTTACCTCAGATCATCTGCAAAGATGCGGGGAGGGCTGGAGCCCCTCTGCTGTGAGGACAGGCGGAGAGAGCTGGGGGGGTTCAGCCTGGAGAAGAGAAGGCTCCGGGGAGACCTTCCAGCCCCTTCCAGTCCCTCAAGGGGCTCCAGGAGAGCTGGGGAGGGACTCTGGGTCAAGGAGGGGTGCTGTGGGATGAGGGGGAAGGGTTTTACACTGGAAGAGGGGAGATTGAGATGAGATCTGAGGCAGAAATCCTTTGCTGTGAGGGCGGTGAGCCCCTGGCCCAGGTTGCCCAGAGCAGCTGTGGCTGCCCCATCCCTGGAGGGGTTCAAGGCCAGGTTGGACGGGGCTTGGAGCAACCTGGGCTGGTGGGAGGTGTCCCTGCCCAGGGCAGGGGGGTTGGAACTGGATGATCTGGTTCCGGATCAAGATTATTTGGCCAACTGTGTGAATTGAACGACAAGGTAATGCAGGTAGCTCCTTTATAAGAGGTAGTTGTGATACATTTCCAATATATAACCAGAAAATTACAGTGGTTTAAAAAGAATTGTTGACTTTATGAAGTGACTGTTCTTGAAATTTAGTAAAACCAAATAGCAGGAAGTTCTTTAAAACTGTGTGAAATAAGATACCTGCCTAAAAATTAATAATCTGATTGGATTATCACTGTATAGATAGAAAGAGCAGTTAATGAATACTGGTAGTTTCAGAAAGACTAAATGGTTGACTTTGCATCATTCTTACCACAGGCAGTGATGGATAGGTATCTCAAGGAAAAGGACACTAAATACAGAAATGGTCACAGGAGATGTGGTGTGTGAGAAAGGGAGGTGCGTATTTGAACGCAGGGCCGTTAAGAGTTTGCACAGTTTTCTTTGAAATGCAGCAAATTCTGTCAAGCATTTTTAAGGGAATTTTTGAATATTTTTGTAACTTACATGCTGCAGCTCGATCAAACTACTGTTTTATTTTAGAAATTGAACTGAGCTTCTGTTTATGCAACTGTGCAGGGCTGTAAACGGGGTAACTGAGTCCCCCTTGCCAAAAGTGTCTCTGTCATCCAGATGCAGAACCAGGTACAGAACCAAGAATTTCCTGTCTTAAGGTTTGACTTAGAGTTCAGACCCAGCTGAGGATTCTCACTTCTTACGAAGGAAGCGTCAGTGGGGAATATAGTGTAAATCATTAAAATTCTTTCTTTAGACTCTTAGAAGACAGGTTACTTCCGCTGTGCAGTGAGGTGGCTATGCCAAAACTATGGCCTAAGAAAACAAAAATCTTAATTGATTCTTGCAATTCAAAGTAGAGAATGACGTACACTAACGCATTTGCTTTTAAAGGCAGAAGATAATAAATTCAACTGTTATGCCTGACTAGAAATCATAATTTCATCCTGGGATGGCACCCAGGATGGTAGAATAGCAGCAAACCACGTTCTTTTCAGGTTCAGAGGGAAGGTATCCGTTTGTTTTCATATCTTGCTTTATTATTTGGCCAGTGGGTAGGTGACCAGTGACAGAGTAGCTTTTTGCTCTGAATTATGAGAAGATGGAGTTTATGGATTGGCAGCACTGTGACTTGTAATTTTCCTAGCAGCCGTTGAACTTTAAGTCTTTTCAACCAATTGCTGCTGAATTTGCTTCAAGAAGACATAATCCTTTCCATTAAGGAACAGAAGAAATATATGGCAGTCAGCTCCCGGTGCCACTTGAGGGTATTTCAGTAACAGATTGGAATTTTAAGTACTGATTAACAAAGGAATCATAAAAGATTCAAACTGTCTTGAATTCTTTATCTGAGTTACAAAGGGTTTAATCTTAATGATAATGATGCAGAAAACCTGGACGAGTTAGTTTGCTTTTTGTTCTCAAGATTTGTTATTAATGTAATTCTATTTTTTTGTTGTTGTTTTTTGGTTGGTTTTTTGTCCTGGAGACTCCAGTCTTCTGGGGCTAGTATCAAGATAGCAAAGGTTTGTACTTGGTGCAGAAGTTTGGCTTCGTGGTGTCGTACGGAGAGTACAGCGTATTCTTCCTTATATCATATGATGTTTCACTATTGGATATATTTTTGACAATTTATAACTAAATCCATGGCTTCGAGTTTAATTTATGATGTGTATATTTGGAGTTACTTATACCTCTGTCAAACAGATAGATTTTTTTTTTTTAATGTTTTTTTGGTTGTGGGAGAATACACTTGAGCTCTGAAGATTTTTAAACACTCTGTCTGTCTTGTCTGTCTGCTCTGCTTGTAGCTGCTGGCAGAAGAGCGTTGCAAACAGGAATGGTACCAGCCCAGGCCCATTTTAGGCACTTGTGACCCATTTTGTCTAATAGCTGTGAAGGATGTTCTCACTTTCAAATTTCATTTGATATCTAATTTTCAACCCTTTTTTTTCCTGTTTTCCGTGGTAGACTTGTAACAGTACTAGTATACTTTTATGTGCTGGGTAGAAAAATCACTTTCTTTAGCTCTCTGATAGTTCACTGTCTACATCCTTGGGATGTTTTTTGAGACATAACAAATCATTCCATATGCATCTTCTCTGTCCCACATGGAATTTTGTAGGAGACTTCTCATAACCCTCTTTCCGAGGTGCCTCTGCATTCACATGAGGCTTGATGTAGGCACTCTGCTGATAAGGAGCAGTGGCCGGGTTCAGCGGCTCGCAAGGCGTTATCAGCGCCCCGTCATAACTGTCGGGTATACGCTGTTTGGTCTTGAGAAAGACAGGGTGGCCTGTAAAAACTGTCAGTTGGTTTAACTTGCTGTATTACTTTATTGCTCTGGTTGTCTGATACTTTGGCCGGTGATGACTTTGTAGTGCTACTTTGCGCGTTACGTATATAATGCCATAATTACTTCTTTTACATAATTACTCCTTAATTGGGGTATAAAATTATTGTTGGATATAGTTTTGACTGCCTTTGGGCGTGAATGGTAGCTTAGTAAACTCGGTGATTACAGAGGTGTTTAATACATTTTAGGAAGAAAAAAATAATCAAAGGTTGGGGAAGGAAGGATCTCGACTGTGTACTGGAGTAATATTAGTATAGTACAGTATAATATGCATATTAGTATGGTACACTGTTCTAATTGTACAGTGTATTTATACAGTGTTACAGTGTTAATACACAGTGTTAATGCAGTGTTTATACAGCATACAGTGTTAATAGTTGAGCTTACTTGCGTTGGCTTTGCTGCCATTCTGATAGGTGATAAAATCAGGAGCAATACTATGGCCCAGGTTTAATCCCCGAGCTGTGAAGATGTCAGACAAGTTGGAGGTAAACTGCAGGGCTTGGATATAGGTTTAACATGCACAGATGAACGCACAGATGGATATCCCCTGGCCTTCTTTCAGGGAAATACACACAGAATTGATCTTACTAAGTGGCTAATGTTTCCTGGTGCTCCGAAGGAAGACGAGGCAACAAGCTGCTCTTGGGAAAGGCGAGCGTCTGTACCCCTCACCCCCCCCGGTAGCGTTCCTCTCTGCCTGCCGGCGCTGAGCAGAGCTTGCAGTTCGTTCTGATCAGAAACAGCCAGAGACATCCCGCTATTTTGAAAAATGCATTTAACCCTTAGGTATTTTGAGACTTTTGATCTCATGGAAACAATGTAAGGTGGCAGGCCCTTTGAAATGGGCAATCCTCGATGAATTTCTTTTAAGTTCTTATCAGCCTGCAATAATAGCAAAAAAAGTAGTAAATATCCCACAAAAAATTATTGCATGCATGAGATCTCATTAATAGGGAAAATTCAAGGAGAAGGGGAAACGGAAACATCTGTAGCAGTGGAATGAAGGATGAAGATGTAAACTTGTGCCTTTAAAGGCAGGAAAATACAAGGCAAAAGGATGGATTCCAAAAACAACAAGAAAGGAACGTGTTCTGTGAGGGCCCATCTACCCAGACGAGCTTAGGAGGCAGGAGTAGAGAGAGGCGGACAGGTGTACATCCCGGTGCTTTAGCTTTGCTTCAGCAGCCAAAATAGCAGTATACTCATTTCATCTGATCAGTACGTTACAGGGCTGCTTTAAGCTTTAAGCTGGTAGAGCCAGAATATACAGCAGAACGGGGCCATAAATTAAAAATGTAACTCCATTTTTGAATATTCTCATCAGCCGGTTGGTCCGTATTTTACCACCCTTTGGTGTTTTTGTTGCGGGCTTCAAGGAAAGCTTCCTGTGGGAAGGACAACAAAGCAATTACTGGACAGTCTGTGTTGACATGCAGTTACAGCTGAGAATGTAGTTATGACAAAAAAAGGGGTGCTGTACAGAAAATTCAGCATTATGGTTAAACTTAAAAACGCGAGCATATTACCGTAAAGACAGATGACTTCCAGACATCTTAAACCGAGAGTGGGGGAGGGGGAGCACTGAGAAATCTTAAAAGGAAAGGATGCCCGAAGTGCTGAAAGCTGGGGGGAAAAAAACAAAGAAAAAACATTTCTGAGTGGTCTGTTACAAAATACTGAGAAAACTAAATGCTCTTTACAAAATAAAACATTAGCGGTAGGTTATGTTAGAATATTTTGGTTTCCCCAAGTATTGCTTTGGTTTTCCCACTTCAAAGATTTTTCCACCAAGCTGTAAGACACAACCAGAGGAATAAGGTGGCTGCAAAAGTGGTGTTTTGCATTTGGTTATCCACAAAGAATAGTATTAGTGGCATGGTAATACTTGTTGTATCTATGGGGCCATTGTTAATTTGAGCAAAACACAGTGTTTCAACTAATTCTGATACTAAAATTTGCAAGGTAGAGTATCCAAAACGATCCAAGAGGGGATTGTAAGAAGGATTTAAGCAATTTTACAGATTAAACCTGCCTTACTTAGAATGTTCCTCTGTGTTTTTCCTCTTTCCTTTCTCCTTAGTGGTACTTGATTAATTTTTCCCCTTGAGTCCACTATCTTTGTGTTAATTAATGTGCTCAAACTCTTCATTCCTTCTTGTATTTCATCCTCTATTTATTACTGTTTGTCTTTCAGCACTCTTTTCAGTACTTGCTGCTTTATCACTTAAGTAAAGTTTTGTTTTTCTAGTATTACTATGTTTACATAGGTGTATCTTTTTCCACATTTTGCTCCCTAATACCCTTTAGTGAATCCTAGACCTCCACTATTAAGCAACAAGTTACATGTTGAGCTTTCTCAGTTTTCTGCTCCTTTTTCCACATTGCCACTTAGGTTTGTCTTGTCAGCACATGTGATTTGTGTGTGTTCTCCTGCTTCGTTTTGCATCTCCAAGCGCTGCTCCACGCAGCTTAAGCTGATCGCAGTCAGAGCTGCCGTAGTATTGCTTTTTCTCCAGCCTTCTCATGAGACCTACCAGCAGTTTATCTTTTCTCAGTTCTGAGGTCACAGTTCCTTGTTGCGTTATGTTTTTTACAGGCATATTCAGACTTTTACTGATCTTGGCTCTAGTTTGTGCTCTCTTGTTCTCTTCCCCCATGCCAAAACATGTTGAGCAACTATTCATTGTATTGTTTTAACTTCACTTTTAATATGATGCTTCCTCTTATTTTTCCATGGTAGCCAAGTTCCAATAAATTTGAAAAAAAAAAAAAAAAAGTTTTCCTCAAGGGCTTTTATCTATAGGGTTTTCATCTAGTTTTTCTTTGTAAATCCTTTGTAAATAAAGATCCTGTCTCCGCTCTGTAAGTGGCTAATCCAGGCAGAGTCACTGATAGAAAAAGCTTTTGAGACAGCAGATACGGTATCTGTGCCGCTCCCTGTGGGGAGGCTTTTTCCAGATGACATATTGCATGTTTAAACCATAGCTGTTACTGATTTCTTACACCTTCTCTTCAAATTGCTTAATGACTAGGGTCAGAGTACCTAGAAGATTCCTTGAAGTTCATGGAATGGAAACTTGAAGGTCTTAATTTTGTATAATAGATTTATATTTGCAATAAGTAAAAAGCAGGACTCCGGCCTAAGCAGTCTTCCTTACCCTCTCCGGTAAGGAAGGGCTAATTCAAGCTTTTCCCTTTCTTCTTTATTCTGTTTTCTGTGGCTAATGAAGCTAGACAGAATAGTAGACAGCCACGGAAGTTGGTGACTCAGCAAAGTTTACACACGCAGAGACTAAATCAAGGTTGTGCAGAGCATCTTAAGTTTGGCACTTCTTAATTTCTGCTTTAGTTTCGAAGCATATTTTTTGCATGTGATTTCTCAAATTCTTTGTAAAAAAGCTCCATGCGTGTGTCAGTCAAAAAGTAAAAAGGGGTATTGGACTGAGCTAACAAATAAGAGAAAATAGATTTTTTTTTTTTTTTTTCTAGCAAAGGAGGAAAAATAATGATGTGGAAAAGGAGAACTTCTCTCACTTTGTATACTTTTAAATGAGGAGAGAGAAGGATAAAGGCATTGCTTTGAGACAGCTCAGCTAATTTTTGCATTGTCTTTTCACAGATCATGGTCAGTAAATGCTTTAGTCTTTGATATACTCCAAATAAGTGATTTCACGAGAGGCAGAACTAATGAAGAGTGATTTCTAGCGTATCTGTGTTGGTGAACTGTGCTGAGTTACACACGACTTGTTGAGCGTACTCGTGAAGTGTCAGATACTCTTTTTGAGACGTGATGTCCTGAATGCCATCTAACTCTAAAAAAGATTAGAAGCAGCTTGCAACTTTTTGGAAACTAAATAAGCTACATAGAGAAGAACTGCTGGGGAAGAGATTGGTGTGCTCCAACTGAAGCTTTTCGTGAGTGTCCCTGTCCCTCTCCAGCCTCCGTCAGATGAGCGGAGGTGGAGGCCGTGGCTCATCCTGTGCCCGAATGACCCCTTTGGCTTCTACTCAACTACCTGCTTTTGTAAAATTTATTGGGACATCTTGTATCCAAGATCAGTCAGATTTGGTTTAAACAAATAGTTCAGAATGTATTAAGCAGCATACTTACTGAGAGAAATGCACACAAGTCTCATTTCCTTCTCTCAGATTAGTAAAAAAAGCATAGAAACTTTTCAGGTAGCTGGTGGCTTTCATTTAATGAGGGAAATCGAATGTTCTAGATAGAAGTTGTTTCAAAGACATTTCAGTATCTCCACTCTCGTTTTCTGAAGCACACCAGCATTCATCACGCCGGCTGTTAAAGTTCTTTGGCTTTGTGCTGCGGCTCTGTTTGCAGTGCTTACAGGGTGTCTGTTTTACTGTTGGTGTTTTAACGTGTCTGATTATTATTTTGCCTGGTGATTGGGGAATTCTGAAAAGTAAGGATCGGCTCTGGGAAGCCCGGAGGGACCTTGGTGTGTTTGGTGGTGCTACTGCCGATAAGGTTTGGCGCTGAATAGGTGCTGCAAATGCAGGCGCTGCTTTTAGGCCTTCCACACGTCGCAGCGGCAAACGGTTGAAGTAAAATTGTAGTGGGCCTGTACCAAGTGTTACCGCTTCAGAGCCGTGTTTGAAAAGGTATCGCGCGGTTAACAGTAGCTCCCCTGAGGTAAATAAGGTTGTCTGGAGGGCCGAGAGGCAGAGTTTGGTGTCCTTCGGCAGCTTTCCTTCTGCCAGGCCTCTGGCAGCCCAGGGGCGGCACGGCCCACAGAAAGGCCTGGCCTGCGGCTTTGAGGGAAGAAGGGCGCTTTCCCTCTTTTTCTGTTGTTGCTTTGTTTTCTTTCTCAAGAGATACCATTTCCAGTATCATCTATTCTATGATTCTGTGATTTTATTTCTTGTGGAGTCTAGGGCCTGTCACATCAGCTGAAGATCTCTTTTTCTAATTTTTTTTTTAGGACTTCTCTTTCATTTTCCCTTCTTTCCCACTTCTGAGAGAGGCTGAGAAATAGGGCTAGAAATGAGAGTAAGAGGACTGAGGAAAGGGGAAGCAGAAAGGCTGAGGGAAAGAGGGCTGTGTAATCCTGGCTGTATAATCCGCCTGTCATTCCCTTTTGCCTCTTGACTCCCTGGTAAGTGGAGGTCCCATGTTTTATGGAGTTTTGTTTTATTGTCTCAGGAGAAATGTAGACATTGACTAACAAGACATTTTGTTTCTCTGATAAAGAAAATTTCCTTTGGCAAAAACATGTACGAAGGGGTGTTGAGGGCTGACAGTATGTCTGTGGGTCACTGCTGAGCTGTCTCGTCAGCGTCAACCCGCAGGTGGGACAGACAAATTCGTAGAAAGTAGAAGGAAGGACGGATTTCTGTAGTGAATGTCCTCAGTGGGTGTTTTCTGTGAAGGAGAGCTTGAAGTTCTTTGAAGCAGGAAATGTGGATAAATGTGATGTGGTTAGAAGAGTCTGCCGACATTTCCAGAAGGCCTTCAGTGGAGCCCTCGCTCTCCTGAGTGAGGAGAAGCTGAGAGAACGGAGCTGCTCAGCCTCGGGAAGCAAAGGCCGAAGGGAGACCTTAAGTGCTTTCTTCAAATAATGAGAGACTAGAGAGAAGGTAAAGCCGGTCTCTTCATGCAAATCCATAGGAATAGGTTGACAGTTAACAGACACAAAATTCCAGTTTGACATAAGGGAAAACATGTTTGCCGCGAGGTGGTCAAACACTGGAGGCGTAAGGGCTCGGGGGGGCTGTGGGATCGCCATCCTGGGCTGTACTCGGAACTCACCTGGGCAGCCTGATGTAGTTGGCCCTGCTTTGGGAAGGGTCTGGACTTGCTGACAGTCAGGAATCCTGCCAGCTGAAATTATTCTACATTTCTAGACTTCTAAGGGAAATAAGTAGCTGTGAATTTGTCCTCGCATGGACAAACATTTGATAAAAATCACAGGAAACAGAACAGGAATAAATAATCTGTTTTAAAATAATAATTATCTATTTATTACTTTCAAAATTGCTGGATTAAACCTTCTAGCTATCCAGAAGTATGCATCCGAAAAAGTCTGTAGTATACGAAGCCTCTCCCAGTGTGGTGGAACAGAGATCCATTATTTTTGAAACTGCTTTGGGGTTTATTGTAGTTGCTGTGAAATATTGTAGAAAGCACAAAGAGAGTATATTGGTACATTGTCAGTACAAAGTACTGGTATGACGCAATTGTTCTCAGCCGAAATCAGTTTATCAGGCAGACTGCATATTGTCAAGGCCTTTGCTATTACATTATCCCGCACCTGAACTGTGATTGTAACAAGAGACACCTGGTACCAAGATGCAGTTCTCACAGCAAGTGCTCGTAACACGCTGACAACTGGCCCAACAGACCAGGACTAGGGCTGTGCAGGAGGAACATGGGCATGGTTACTGCGCCTGTGGCCTCTTGTTAGCAAGAGAAATAATATTTTGATTCTGCCCTTGGCTACAAAAATGCTTACACAGTTATGCTCTATTGGAGTGCTCGTGTTTGGATTGTCTGGCTCTTCTCCTATCGCAGGGCACCACTGAGAAGCATCTGGCTCCACCATCTTTGCACCCTCGCATCAGGTATTTATTTACACATGTAGATAAGATCCCCACCCAGGACAGGGGAAGAGCTTAGGCCCTCATGGGCCTCTCTCCTTACCGAGGGAAGCTCGGTTAACGTGTGGTTGCATGTTAACAGCGCAGGTGATGGGTGAGTCTAGATGTGAAAACAGGCTTTGATAAAAGCACTCTGAAAGAGTAAATATACCTAAATGGACTTGTTCCAAATATTTACATTGTTGTATCTTACACTTAGCTTTCAGCCCTACCTCCAAGCTGACTATGTTTATATTGCTGGATTTGAGTAACTTCTGACAGCACGCAGCCAAGGGCTGGTTCCACATATGCAGTAGTAAGCTGTAGCTAACTAAGGTTTTGCTCCTGGAGCTTGCAGTCACAGAATCACAGAGTGGTTAGAGTTGGAAGGGACCTTAGAGACCACCCCGTGCCACCCTCCCGTGACACCTCCCACCAGCCCAGGTTGCTCCAAGCCCCGTCCAACCTGGCCTTGAACCCCTGCAGGGATGGGGCAGCCACAGCTGCTCTGGGCAACCTGGGCCAGGGGCTCACCACCCTCACAGCCAAGAATTTCTGCCTCAGATCTCAGCTCAATCTCCCCTCTTTCAGTTTAAAACTGTTCCCCCTTTTCCTATCACTACACTTCCTGAGTAAGAGTCCCTCCCCACCCTTCCTGTAGGTCCCCTTTAGGTATTGGTACTATCATTGTGAATAATTTGAAAATATAACCTCTTTGCTTGGCAGTGCTCTGAGAGGTAAAGTTAGAAATAAAGGACAAATTTATGTGTGTGTATATTAGAAACAAAGAAGAAAATCTCTCTCAAACTTGCATTGCACCTGCATTTTGAGCATTGAATGTAGTTTCGACCATGCCATTTCCAAAAGGATATACAAAACTAGAGAGAAAAACCCAACCGATGGGGAAAAGAATGGCAAATAGAGGAAAAAAAAAAGAAGAAAAAAAAAGATCCCAGGGTTATCAAATAAAATGATCAGGCAGCAGCCTTAAAAATAGAAAGTGGTACCTTCTTAAGGAATATAGAGCTAAACTGCATGTTTCATCAATACGAGAAGTACAAATGAATTAAGAGATGATAGATCCACTAGCAGCTATTAAGTTCCAGTGGTGAAAGTGTGGCTTAACAACCTGCAGTTCAGGTGAACCCTAAACTACTGCCACATACAAGATTAATCTAATGGTGACTTGTACTTGCACTCTTCCTAACACCTAGTGCTGATTACTGGGTATAAAAATCCATATGTTAGTTTTTGTTTCATCAGATCCTCAAGGAATGTTTTTCTTAAGAAACGTTTCCTTACAGCAGATGTGCAGGGAACTGCAGCAATGAGTAGTGCTCGCAGAAATGAATCTTGGAATCAGTGCTAAGTAAAGAGGTGGAAAGTTTCCGTAGTGTAAACCTAAGAACATGTTGGAGTCAGGGCTTTCCCTCTCTCTTCAAGCATAAGTGTCCTCCTTGATCCCAGACTTCTCATTCAGCTGGAATGAGCCGAGGCGATGCAGGGCAGGGTGCAGGTGCTGGATGACAGCGGTTGTGGCTGGTTCCAAGTGCAGAAGCATTAGGACATCACCAGGAACAAAGCACTGCCTTCAGGGTAGCAAAGGCTGCCGAGCCTTTTACTCGAGTTCATGTCATTTGCTGTTGTTCACGTCTGAAGTTATCTGACAAAAAGGGGGGCGCCTTGTGAGAATCACCACTTCAAGCCATCAGAACATGAAAAGATCTATTTTGTGAAATCATTCAGTACAAATACAAGATTGGAAGTTCAGTGGCTTTGTTAATTAATTATTTGGCTTCTGTTACTCAGTCAGTGGCATTAACATCAAGATGAAAAGCAGCTTACAGTTTCCAAATGCAAATACTGTAGAGCCATATCAAACCGATATTATCTGCCTTAAACTCAGAGTAAGGAAGTTTTCTTTAACAAAATTTTAAGACTTGAACACATGAAATGTACTATTTTTTGGTGCACTAAATTACGTAGGCCTGCTTCTTTGTGTACTAGTAATTGTGGAATTAACATGCTTTTTTCCTGAGGAGCATTATTTGCCATTTTATTGATTTCATTACGATGAAATCCTTTGGCAGTGTTGCCTGTCACCTTTAATTCTAGCTGTTCTAAACAGTTCTGTCACCAGAAAACTTTGTCTGCTCTGTTATCATTCTTTCTTTCACAGCGTTTCTATCTGCTATTTAGCACATTTCTATCAACATTGATGCTTAGAAAGATCTACTGATAGGTTCATTCCATTCTGAAAACTGGCCATTTTTGCTATCTTTGATTTCCTGTCTTTGAAACTGACATTGAAAATCTTTATTATTGCGTATCAACTTCTTTAAGAACTAAGATGGAAGAGATCATTATAGGATTTGGAAAATGAATGTGTTGCATAAATGTATGACTTTTAGCTGCTTATTGAGGTCTTACGGAGCTCCAAGGTGCTTGTGAAGCATTACTTCACCAAAATAACATCAACCCTTGAACAGGCCCACCAGTTCTGTAGTAGATCACCTTGCAGTCTGGCACCGCAGTCAGATTTAATGGTATGCAGTTCTTTGAGTCACTCCTGGATTCTTTATTTTTCCCCTTTTTTATTCTTCTGACACTCAGGGTAGTTTAAGCAAGTAGCACATTTTCACACATAATTGAAGCTTAGGAATTTCATAGGTTTTGGTTTCTTTACAGTAGACATTAAGTTTCTATCACTTTTTGCTATAAGAATATGTACTTACTTCTTGCAAAAAGGGGAGATAACTGGATTGTCATTGACGCAAATCATTGTCCCCTTTGTAAAAATTTCTGACAGCCCTCAGTGTATTTCTTTACATATCTGTAATGGGGGAATTGCTATCTTCACTATTATCTTCAGGATCAAATAACATTTTGCTTTTTAAAAGCAGTTTGAATCATATGAAACACTAGTTTTATACATAAAGTTATCAACTTCTTAATCTCATTCAGAACTTTGAACTTTTAAGTGTAAGATAGAATTGCTCACTCTAAAAATGAAACAATTATCCTTGAATTTGGGTATCAGAAATGACAAGGCTTTGATACTAAAATTCCACCGTTTCCTGCAGTGAGCCCTGTGATAGCGAAAACAATTAAGTCCTCCCAGCTTTACTGACGTTTTTGACAACCTTATATTGATAGTCCATATACCTATTGGCACTATTAACATTACTGATTGTTTTAAGTCAGATCCTATTTTAGTAAACTTTAAGAGATGATACTGAGGATTCCATACTGGGCAAGATACCTTCCTTTAGGCTGAACTTGATTGTGAAAGGTCAGCAGAAACAGGTCAGCTAATTTTTCAAACGACAATAAGAAAAAAAGTGTTTTCTTGCTTATGTTTAAGTTCTGTAAACCAGAACAGTAACAGATTTCTGGGCCTTGTATTATGGAGCAGGTAAAATCCAAAATGGTTTAGTATTTGTCCCTTTGAATGTGCCTCTTTCTGTGCCAGTTAATTACTCTGTATGTTATATGTACATGCCATCGTCGGACATGTAATGAGCACAGAGTAGGAACTGTAGGTGGCAGTCAGGCGTTGGGAGGAGAGAGCACAAAAAGGCCGTAAGAACCATGAAAGGACTGTAACGACCAAAGTTTCCTCCATTCCAGAACCTAGATTTCATTGCAGATTTTCTCAGCTTGAACATCACATTATTGCAATAGAGAAACATGTCTCTACCCTCAAGTATCTGTTCACGATGGCAAGTAACAAATTACTTTATTTGTCATTTTCTGTGCTGTCTGGTGAAAATCTGTTCTGTTTGTATGTTTGTCATACTGCTTAAGACTGACAGTGGGGCTAACACAGTTCTCTGTAATGGCTTTTCTGGCCTTTATCTAATTCCAATAAAATTCTTGGAAGGATTTTTAGCAAAATCAAGATCTGAAAATTCAGGAAAAAGATCTTGCCGCTAAATCCTTGCCCTGTGTAACATTTAGATTTATATTTGTTCTGAAATCTAGAATATCCTTCTTGAAAATGTCTAGGCAGTGATAGAAGGGGACAGAAGCTGGGAGTTTCTGCTGTAGACATCTATTATGAACCATCAAAACAAGAAGGCCAGATATAAAAGCTTCATTGTTGTTTTTTAATGAGTATGTGGAGTTGTATGATGTACAGTAGGTTGTGAGATGGACTTAAACTAGCAAGGTGTCACCAAGGAGTAGAATATAGCAGGTTAAGGACTGTCCAGTGAGTTCTTACAATGTGGTGGTGATGGTTTTTTCATACAGAAGATTGGAGAACACAAATGGAAAATACTCTTCTCTAGAGGTAATTCTCATTATCGGGATAGCAACTTAAATGAGCTCAATCATTCTAATAATAATTTCTAGTTCTATGAGAGCAAAGTGAAGGGCAAAGCAACAATAATGGTCTTCAAAAGAGAAAGAGACTATACTGAAAATACAGATACGTGAGTCTGCATGGGAAACATAACCAAGGGAAAAAAAATGAAGAGCTTCCTGTTCCAAAGAATTATGTTTAAGACTCAAGTGCAAAATAACCTAATGCAAAGGAGAAATAGGAATTATAGCAAGAGAACAACTTGTTTGAATTGTGCTGTGCCTGAAAATCAAAATGGAATCTTAAAAATCAAAGAATTAAAGGTAAATATTCAAGAATTGCAGGAGCATGTTGGACAAAATCAGAGCAATGCATGAAATAAGTAAAACAAAATTAAGGGTAACAAAATTATATTCTAGTATGTAAATTAATAAGCAGAAGGCCAATTAAAAAATTGGACTGCAGCAGAGAATACACTTTTCCTACGTATGCTGTCTGTCGGGTGAATGATAAGGAGTTAACATTGCAGGGAGATTCAGACATATTTTGGGAACGTATTTGGGTTTGATTTTGTTGTGGGAGGATAGACTTAGATGAACTACTAGAATTCTTTTTAACAGTTGCCTGTGATTCTCTGTTTGATAAGGTTCTAATTGCATGAGGCTTTACTTTTTCTTTTTTTTTCATTGGTACTCCTGCTGATTCATTCAGTAAGAGTTCATGGTCTAAAGTGTTCTAAGGGTGAATTTGGGCTGAGTCTTTTAGGAAGATCCTGGCTTTTGAATACTGCTTCATTGGTGGCAGAAACTGGGCAATGTAGAGTCCATGCAAGAGGAAGAGTTGGGGAATATGTCAATAAAAGGGTCTTCTATTCCTGCCTGTGCTGTGAAAGCTGATATTCACCTAAGTATTTCGGCTGACTTCTTTCTAGAATCCTGACTTCTGGTTTCACTAAAGTGTTTCGGTTTTCAAGTACAGAAATAATTAGAAAGTTAGGAGCCCTGGTGGGATTTAGGAGTCTCAACATCTATTTGGATGTGCTTCATCTCTTCCAATGCTGCTTCCGTGTAGATTAATGATTAACGCCTACTGATTCCAATGAAGTAAGATCTCCTTCAGTGTTCCTATGTGATCGTGAGCAAGCCACAGAAAATAAACTTTTTGCACTGGCATGAGTAATTTCTGGTTAGTTTTAGCAGCTCTCTTCTGGGAACAGTAAATGAAGTGTTACAGAGGTGTACCATGACCCAAGTTGAGCAGTGAGAAATAATGTGCTTTTTATGGTTTGACTTCAGTCTTTGTTTATCATCTTTCATACGGAGATTTGTCACTAACACTTCTGAGATGATTAAAAGCTGCACTTACAGACATTGTAGAAGTGGATTATTTCATATGATCTAAATGGTAAGTGGGGCGAAAGGTATAGGAAATGCTCATTGAATGATGTTGAGGGAAAGAAATATTGCCCATCCAGCAGTTCTGTAATCATCATCCATCCTTGCAAGATCTTTATTAAACTTGCCCTCTCTTGACAATTCCAGCAGTCAAAATTACTTCCCAGTGGTCTGATCCCAACTATCGACTTTCAGCTGATGCAAAAGAGTACATTGCCCTTTTCATATGATACTTTCCAGTGCAAATCTTCTAGTGTCTTCATCTTGATGCCTCTATAAATCTCTCTTCTGGTTACTGTTTTTCCAATTTGTGTGGTTGAGAGATACTAATCAGTCACCGTGAATTTAAGGTCCCATGATTAATCCTTCTTTGGCAGGAGACTCTGCGATTACTTTATATCCGTTGACTTTAGTCTTGAGCTGCGATTTTCCCACCGCTTCTCCTGCAGTTTACTCAGTTTGGGCAGGTGGTCCCAAAGAGAAGGGATAAAATTGGCTATGTAGCTTCCATGAATAAAGGTAGCAGAGATTAAAGCTGACTATATTGTGTAGTTGGTATATTGCATAGTATATAATTTATTACCAGCTGTCAGGAGTTTAGACTTCAAGAGTCCATTTACTAGTGAGTAGTTTATTTCCATTAGTACTATTTGAATGACTGTGGGCGGTTACAGCTGGAGCACCGCTTCTGCAGTGGCCTTGTTCCTGTCGTGTAAACTTCCCTTTCCTATGGAAACACCAGAATTGCCATATGGAGGAGGCCATTGGAGCGTAGTATTTGGTATGATGGTGTTCCCTGATTTCCAGCAGTGGTTAGTACCCTCTGCTTCAGAGGAGAAAAGGTCGTCATGGGACAACCTGCATCCAAAGAGTACCCTCTTCAACTCCCGGTATTAAAGGTTGGTTGGTGCTCAAACTTGAGAGCTTACACATCTTACAAAGCTCTTGGAGATTTTTGTTGTTACTTTTCTTTCGCAGGGCTTACTATTATAACGGGTTAGTCTTCTCACTGTAAATACGTGTTTTGAAGCCACTGTGGTATGTAATATCTCCTGAACATGTTATATCTTATTTTGTACGCAGATTTTTTTTGTTGTTTTTTTAAAAGTGTATTCATCCAATTTTGTATAGGCCCTTTTAGTCTTTCTCTTCTCTAGTTGAAATAATGTTGTGTCCTCTGTATAGGTTTTTTTTCTTTTCGCTTTTAAAAGCAAGGTTGGGTGACATGATTAATTATTGACAAATTAAATAGATATCTGTCTTAAGCTGAAAGTTAAACTGGAATTTTGACATTAAGGAAATATATGTCATCAAGAAGACTTCTTAATGGGTGTGAATAAGTGAAATGAGAACTTAGTACTGAAGTGGAACAGGCTTCTCAATTTATTAATGGGCTTAGACAATTTAAATCCTCTTCACTAAATACAGGGAGAGAGCTTCATGATAGAGGTAAAACTCAGAAAAGAACAGAAGACTAGTAGTTACGCGAGTAAGGCAGAGACCCTAGGAATGCACTCCACACTTTCAATTGTATTTTGTAGAAAATCTGTTCTATTTTAAGGATTTGTTTTAAAATGGGAGAGTTTAGCTTTCCACTAATCATAAAACCTACAAATTTGAACAATGTTGACCATTGTAGTATTGAAATGTTGCAACGACACCATGAAATGTGGTGTGTGAGCAGAGTCTCCATAGCGTATCTACGGAGTGTTAAATTAGTTTCCCAGGGAAACAGACAGGATTGTGCTTTGCTCAAGTGGGGGAAAGGTGGTGGTAGGAAAAGCAAGTCAGGCCAAAGCTATTGCCTACTGCCAGATAAGTAGAAATGCTCATTTTGCTTGACATGACTTCCAGTAAACTTTGTCATAAGCAGTGGAGGAAAGAAGGAGACGTGACAGTAAGTTGATAAGTGCTGTTCATCGTCACTCCTTGTAATGCTTGCTGACACTTCCTTGGCAGTGTCGAGCTCTTGTCCAGCCTGACATCCCTAGGAGATGTCAAGCATTTGTTTCAACCTGTGCACGCCCCTGCCTCGCGCTCCCAAAGAGCTGGACCGTTGCTTGTGTGGAAGGTGTGTGTAGAATCTACACCAGCCTTATCTGTAACGCCTCTGCACAGGGACCAGTAGAAATCCCAAAGTGCCCAGGAGATAGATGATCCTGTCTCAGTTCTAGTCATGGGAGGTCAAAAGCCTTTCAAGAGAAACCGTCTGTGCTCTGTAGTCCTGTGTTTGCAGTCTCTGCCCTTGGCCAATTTAGCGCGTCTGTGGCACAGTGTGTACAATTTCTTGCTGATGGTAACATGGAGGGTGTGCGCATCCAGGGCGAGCCATCAGCTTCCTCTGCAAAGTTGCTGAATTAAAGAAGCAGTGCCTTAAGAAGTCACCTCCTGGAAACGGATTCCTTGAGAGAAATTGTTCGAGGAAAATTTCTCAAACGTGGTGAGCCCCTGGCCCAGGTTGCCCAGAGCAGCTGTGGCTGCCCCATCCCTGGAGGGGTTCAAGGCCAGGTTGGACGGGGCTTGGAGCAACCTGGGCTGGTGGGAGGTGTCCCTGCCCAGGGCAGGGGGTGGCACTGGGTGGGCTTTCAGGTCCCTTCCAGCCCAAACCAGTCTGTGATTCTATGAAAAATTATACTTGACTTGACCGTGAAGTAATATGCAGAGGTCATGTAAGAAGTTAGAATATGTGAGACACTAAGTAATAGTGACCACCGTATAATTGCATTCCGTATCCTCAGGGAGAAAAGATACAGAGAACCTGAACAGAATTATGCAAAGTTGAACAGAGATTTGAATTGAGTGAAGTGCATTAACAAGGAAATTTAGTTATGGTATTCTTACTTTTTCAGACAAAGTAACACGGTCATATATTTTATGGAAGCCATTTAAGGTTATTAACAAGAATCATAAATAGATCTGAATCACAATAGAATTAGAGCTATAAAAAAATAAAATAACAAAGGTCAATAGGTTATATTACCAATGAGAAGAAATACAGACGACAGCATGCAGTGAGAGAAAGAGGTATTAATGCAGCTGAGATGGATTTCTGAGAACAGCTGTCCACTGTTCAATGCGCCGAGACATACCAAAACTGTGTCACTTGTTCAAAACAGAACTTTCAATATTGGGGGAAACATTAAAATATAGCTGCATTTAGAGATGATTTCAAAGCTGATAAAATGGGTCTTCAGCTGTCATACGGTAGTATTCTCTTGGGTTTTATATTAATATATTGCATTACAAACTGTGTATTAAAAATGTGGAAATTACCACGCACGAATTTAAATCACCATTGTTAGAACTGAGGTTGACAGTGTTACCCAGGGTGAAATGGATAAGAAATACTATTTTGTGAAGAAGCGCAACCAATTCAAGAAATCAATATTTAAGTTGGTGTTTTAAAATGGTAGCCCTGCTAAGATACAGATGTGCTGTAACTGTGCTTGCATATTTTGAAATGTGTGTGTTTCTAATGCTTGATTTTCAAGGAATAAAATATCGGAATTAAAACATTCCCATAATATTTAGTATGCTCAACTTATCTTTATTTTTCCTTTGTACAAGGACTAATACTATTAGCTGTTAAGCTGCTACTGTGTGTGATGGTTTCAGTTTTTGGAGCTGTGCAGTGGATCGTTAATCCAATTGAACTTTCTGGAAAAGCAGGGAGACTTAATCTTTGTAATGTTAATGATATTGGCATGGGTTTTGTATGGCTGTGGTTTGCTTAAGTTTTCTGCATTTCCTCCATTAACAAAAGAAGATCGTGAAGTGGCAAAAAGAAGATCGTGTAGTAGCAAAAAAAAATATTCTCTATGTTGGCTTGTGTTACCCGGTTGAATATTTAGACAATGGCTAGTTGGAAAGGCAATAATGTGTAAAAATATTTTATTAATTTATAGTGATTGTACTTAGGATCACGTCACAAGAATTTTCATTTCTCGCTATTACATTGTTACATTTCCACTTTTGGTAGCTTCGTTCGATTTACAATGAAAAATTAATGATATCAGCTTCGCTGTTCAGGTAACAGGGGAACTGAAAGATGGTCTTCATTTTATTTTGCACACAAAATTACAAACACTTGGTAACTACAGACATGGCAGGAGTCCAACATTTCTATCACTTCTATATCACACTTGCTCAGTTGTAAAGAGTAAAAAAGATGGAAAATTTTACTAACTCCTAATCTGACAGCAGTTTACAGGACAGATGATTATTTTTTCTACCCACTTCTTCACGAGACAGTCTTGTTCAATGTGTTCTGTTGTTATTGCATTATATGCTCTTTCATATGCGTTATTGAGCTGTAAGTTCAGCAGCAGCAAAATGTTGATGTTTTGACATAACAAAAATGAGTTGTGTTAATTTCCTTTGTTCCTTCATTGCATTCCAGGTACTGTAAGAATTGAAATGTTCAGGAACATGCAAAATGCAGAAATCATAAGGAAAATGACAGAAGAATTTGATGAGGTACAGTACGCAAACAGTTCTTTAAACATTATGAAATACATTACAATATACTTTTGTTTTAAAATAAAAACGCAATGGGCAAGAAACCAGAATGAGAAGTCAATGCGCAAGTCTCAGAATGAGAAATTGCATTGACAGGCAAAGCAGCGATTTAAACTATTGGATGAGGAATAACAGGTCAGCGTGAGCTTTAGGAAAGAAAAGCAATGGAAAACCAAAAAGTAATGAAATAATTTGAAAAGGTAGTTACAGTCACTCATCTTGAGAAGTCAGGGTTGTGGATTGAGCAGGCTCTGGATGGTGAAATACCGGTGCTGAAAAGTTTGTGAATGAGCCAGTTTAAGGGTGTAAGTGTACTATCGGACTAAAGCATGGAGCAAGCTCACGCCCGGTGGTGTAAGAGAGCCTGGCCATGTCTGACTCTGCCAGGACTAGCTCAGGTCCGTGCTGGCCCTGGACTGGATCTGTGTCGATCCTCACGTGCCTTTGTATGGCTTTAGGAATAGCCCTGCCTGTCCGCGTCCTGGGTATTAGAGGGGTTAGTAAGAGGAGGCAGTAGGAACTGTAGAAAGTTTTCTCATCCCACTGAAACTGGTGGTGGTGTTCTGGATTGTGAAGTTCACCTCTTGGAACTGCCATCATGCAACAAAGAACTCCAGATTTCCTGAGATGGGACTGCAGGCTTTTGCAGCATTCTGCTCTGTTTGGTGTCTGCAAATTCATGTTTTGTTCATTTGAAATGGCAATTTAAACCAAATAGTAACTTGACATGAAAATTACCATTTTGGAACAGTGTTACAGAAAGAAATACTCTTTCAAAAGATGTAAGCATTTTGTTTGAAACAAGTGTATTACCATTCAGGTTGGATATCTTCCGTTAAAATAAAAATGTTCCTAATGGTGAATGCTTTTGAGCTTTGAGATTTTTGAACTGTATTTTGTTTGATTTTTTGTGTATAAAAAACTTAAATATTCTGAACGTTCAGTTTACTTAGTGAGGAAAACAAATGCTGAAGCAGGAATTTTCTGCAGGACAGCAGTGTCTTTTTCTGACCAATTCTAAACGAAATGCCAAGGCTGTGATTCAAAAAGTTTAGCAGGAAAACTATAAATGTGGGCACTGCTTTTTTTCAGGATTTACTTCTGCAGGATTTCCATCTTGTTCATGGCCTTGAACAACAAAATGTTTAGCTATGTACCTAATTACGGCCGTGTGGATGCTCCTTTTGCTGTACTTAGGTATTCACTCAGGGCCTTTGTGTACAGGTGGGGTAGGGTACAGTAAATAAAATGTAGGTGTATAATGACAAACAGAAGGATTCTGTCAATTCATGCTACATTCTGGCTGAATTAGTTTTACTTTTTAAAACATCACCCAACCAAAGTTAGTAAAACGCAGTGAATATTTGCTAGTGTAATTTGAAAGCAGAATTGGATATTGTCTTTAGTGTAGCCCCATTGTACACAATAGAATGGCCAAGGCACTGTCCAAAGGCTGAAGAACATCGATTTTGCCCAAGGGAGGATTGTCCCACAGTTGACAGGAGAATGTATTTCTCAAAAAACCCTTTTCAAAAACTGTCAAAGTTTTTTCTCAAAGGAGAAAAAAAATATCTCTTCCTTATGCACAAGATGAATGTACAGATAAGCAACATATCACCAAGAATTACCGGTAGTAGTACATCAGCTTTCTGTCTCCATTACCTAAACCTTTTCAAAACTTCTACAGTTCTAACAAAGTTTCCATTCTAGCTTCTGCCCTAACACTTGAATGGATTTGTGAAAGAATTTGTGGGGTTTACTATAAAAGCATGAAATTGTTAGTCTTAGACCACAACCCAGTGAATACTTTGAAATCTGGAATAAACTCATACAGTGTTAGCAGTGGAAAACATTTTAGAATTTAGTGCGGATTTCTGCTGATGTTCTTCTATCAGATAGTAACTTTAGAATTATTATATGACCTATTTCGTATTATATGTTATATGACCTACGTTCATACTGCTAGTTATAATATTTCAGATTGGTCTGTGCAGGTTGTCATAGTCGCAAAAAGATCTGCCAAAATACGAGCTTTTAGAGTAAGAGCAACTTACATTACTGTTCCGGGTAATACACATAATGAAACAAACAAACAAAATCTTTCTCGGTCTTCAGCAGATTGTAAAATTGCAATTGCGATTGGCATAGCATTAGAACACTTTTTGGCCCTCTCTTTAGCGTCCACCACTTACAGATTCAGAACAGCAATCGTTGTTTTGGGGAGAGCTGTTGGTAGCAGACACCATTGCCAGTGACAGGGTAAAATCTTGCATTATCTATTCATTAGCACAGTGTGCTGCCCAGAAAATGTCTTCATTTCCATTGAAGGTGTTCAGATTTGCTGCTTTCTTTACTTTTGCAAGATTGCCGCGTTGTCCTGTCAGCGCTGCAGTAATCAGCTGGCTGCTGGGCCTAATTTCTGCATTTATGGTAGGGACTGAAGCATTGATTTTCCTCATCATGGGTGGAAGAACACTTGTACAGGACTTAAATGATGGGAATACCTTAGTTCATTGCTGCTGCAGGTTCAGTTTGAGACAGGGAATTCCACGGACATCCATCTGCTGCACCATTTCAGTGCTTGGCTGAAGAGTGCAGACATTCTGTAGATGATTTCCCTCCTAATTCTTGTTCTAGAGTTAGCAGGTGAACAAAAACTTGTTTTGGTTTGAGTTTTCTAACCATTGGACCATCAAGTATCACGTCAGTGTCACTGGTGTATCACATTTTTATAGGTATTCAAGAATAAAAGATACAATAAAGTGGCTTTATTGTCAGTTTATTCTTCCCATTTCAGCTAGATGAGATGTTCTCGGTGCGGTCTTTGCTTTTGAAAAGGATTGGTTTATATGTAATTGCAGATTAATTATATATCATACAAATGTGAGTAGTTACACGCAGCACTAGAGATTCTGAGGATCTGTTCCAAAAGTAATATATACACGTACCTCTAGAAAGCACATATTACGTATGCAAGTTGACATGCAGAATTCCCACAGGTACTGTGCAGGCAGGGACTTTGTCTGCAGATTATTTGTGAAAATAAAGTGTGAGCAGGGAGAGAAGAGGAGTCTGGGGTGTTCATACGGAGTTACTGTCAGGAGAACATTGAGGAGAAAGCATTAACATTTTAATTTTGGTCCTAAATTTAAATAAATACAAGAGTAATGCAGGGCTCGTATTTACATGGGGCACACTGTACCTTGCTGAAATCCACTAACGAGCATTAGGCATAAAGAGACGTAGAAGGCACAGCTGATGGTACTGCTACATATTTTAGACTGTTTAGCTGGGTTTCTACTACATAACGCTTTGGCCTGATTCACAGAAGTTCTGAGGACTCCCAGCAACAATTGAATATGCTGGGAGATATTTTTATGTCAGGAGCTTTACAACCCTCTGAATTGTTTTGTTTTGTTTTCTTTATAAACCAAAGCTCCTATTTCTCTCAGATTGGACATTCAAAGTTAGAAGTAAAAATATTGCTCGTTTGGACAATGTCATTCAGCATTTCAATGAATGAGACGGTTAGGTCGTTAAAAGTGCCGTATAATTTTGTGTTTATCTAACATTTGAGTGGTTGTCTTTGCAATCTTAATCGTTATTTTAGTATGATTGAAATGTGTGTTATGTGTTTAAATTTGATAGATAGGGTTTTTGCTGCAGGGGAATATGGTTTATGAAGTTTAGGTAAAAGGTTTTTTGATTACAGCTCCTCTACATTTATGTTACTGGCTCTACATGCTTCGGTCTGGGCGATAGGAGATAGTCCTGAGAGAACAGAAGTGCTTGTTCTTCACAAAAACACCGAATAAATATGTACAAATGGATTTAACTTTGATACTACTGACTTCTTATCTTGGGAGAGAGATTCAGGATGGGGCATTACTGACGTGATGTCTCGGATAATCTGGAATTGGGTTACAAATCAGGTGACCAGGGAGATGGTTATTTCGTCTTTTTCACTGAAGGGGAAATAAGCATTTTGTAACTGGGGGGGGTGGGCAGTCTCACTGAAATGCATTATTGCTTGAAGTGAGAATAGTGAGAGCAGACTTGGAGAGGAGTTAAATGAAGTGAGTGTTCACATGCCTACTCCAATCTTGCAAAAATCTTTGGAAGGTGGGGTGTGTGAAACTATGGGTATACGAATCTGTAGTGAAATTGCCATTACTTCTATCAGAAAGCCGGTTTTCCCAGTAGAAAAAGGGTAAGCTTATAAGATCAAAAAAGGGCAGGATTTACTTTCTGATAAGATCTCAATTGTAAACTTGAGTAAAGCAATTTGTGGGGAGAGGCAGCCAGTTGATTAGAGTATTAACATGGAGATGAAGTGGGGATGGAGAATGACACAAGCCGTCAATAAGCCTTTCTGTAGGTTTTGGCCTTAAATAGTCTGAACTATTCCTTTCTCATCCTTTTTCCCCACTTCCTCACCCAGGACACAAGGAAAAGAATTGAGTCTTGGTGCATACTTTGGGCTATACAGAGCTAATATTGCAAGTCTAGAACAGTTATAATGAAGTCTTTGTAAAAGACAACAAGATGCTTTGTTTATTGAAGAATAATGTGTTGGTTTTATTTGTTATTCTCCATTGACTTGAAGGATAATGTTTAGCTTAGAAACTTAGACCACGATGGCTACAACAACATTAAAAGAAACTAACTGGGGAGACTTTTCATACTTCATATTTTCATTTTCTTGTTCTTCAGGACAGTGGTGATTATCCACTTACCATGCCTGGGCCACAGTGGAAGAAGTTCCGATCCAACTTCTGTGAGTTCATTGGAGTGCTCATTCGACAGTGTCAGTATAGCATCATTTATGACGAATACATGATGGACACGGTGATCTCTCTTCTGACTGGTCTGTCAGATTCCCAGGTCCGGGCTTTCAGGCACACCAGTACATTAGCTGGTAAGTAAGCTAGCACGGAGAAGAGTACTTTCAAAGAAGTTGCTACTGTTTAGCCACTTTAAGAATTACCCCTAATGTTGATTGAGGTGGAATTTGACCGGCACTGAGAACTCTGGAAAGCGTGATCAAATCCAAGTACCCTCTATGATGTAACTATAATTAAAATACACTTTTTTGTTTGGAAAGGAGTACGCTGAAGCACTTAGTCTCAGAGATTTTTATCATACCCAGGGGTAAATCCCGTGAATCAAAAGTGGCATGCTTATGTCTTGCATGTTATTATTAGTTGATTTTTTTTTTATAGAATGTCTTAATAATTTTGTATTTTATGGTACAAATTTAATCTAAATTAGTGTAAAGAAAATTGTATTGTCAAAGAATTTCAGTCCACCGGAAAATAAAATCTGTGCCTTCACTCTTGAGGAGCATTACTTTTGGGAGCCCCAGGCCATAGTTGTAGGTCTCGCTGTCTTCTGCCTCCAGCCACGCTGCACCTTTCAACACACCTCCCTACATCTAGGAAAGCACTGGGTACGTCATTAGATAGAATAAACTTTTCTAGCATGTATTTCATGAGACCTATCTATATAAGATGTCTCCTGTAAGGTGGATGAATTGCTCTCTAGAAGTAACTATTTTTCTCCAATTACAAAGCAATACTGGGGTGGCTGGCTTGGATGTAGGTGTCTAAAGCTGGTTATGTCAGGTGATACAACCATCTTATGTGCTGAAATACGGCTTATTGGAAGATTCTTCTCCCTAGACTGTTTTTAGATCATGCCAAATATTTGAAGCCGTTATAGGAGACATTTGGCATAATCTGAATATTTCTACTGCCAATATTTGTCACTGATTTAGTTTTTCAACAATCAACCTCTTACAATTTTGTTCAGATTTCCAAGTGTAATACCAAGTGTCCAACAAATTCAATCAGGATTTGTTTAAAATTTCGTCTCTTGCTATGAATCTAAGTAATAGGCAGATTTCCAATGATATTGAAAAAACAACTCCACTTTTGATGGGAGTTTGATTTTAAAATTGAAAACCAAACCCTTCAACTCAACAGTGACTGAACTCTTTTGGAAACCTATCCTGTTGCATTCTTCACCCTACTCAGTAACGGGATAGTAAAAATGTGAATAATTATGCAGGGTTAAGTTTACAGGTTCAGAATTTACCTCTACAAATTCAGTATTCAGAGGTGAACACTATTTAAGCTGCAGATAATCTGCTGGAAATCGGTGTCTTTCCAGCTGATACTGTCTTCAATTCCAGGTGATTTTGGTTTGCTGTTTGCTTAGATGGTGGTTGATTGTTTCACAGGAGAGAGATTCCGGAGTGAGGTATGCACTCTGGTCTCTTACATTGATTGGTTCATCTGTGTGTGGGCCAGATGTTTGGAAAGTGTGAGAGGCTTGACTGAGAAGGCAGGAAACAGCACCACACATTAGGGAGGTTCCCCGAGACCCCTGTGCTGTGTCTAAGAAATAGTTGCCATTGTTTGGAATGGATTATGTAGCTAGAAACCTTAAGCAAGGACAAGCAAATGCTAAGGCCAAGGTTCATCACAACTAACTCCGGTTATTTAAGCCACTGCTGGCTTCTTGCATTAGGTATATGTGTATCTAGTAGTTTCATTAGGAATAGGAGCTGCTGAAGATCTCCAGCATTTTCCAGTGATAACCATTTATTTATTTATGTGTTTGTTTTAACAAGCTTGAGAGCTTTGTTTTGATTCTGCAAATGTCCTTCAAGCTAGTTTTTGCACGCTTAATTACGTTGCCATCCTGCAGAGCAGAGGTCAGCATGATGCCATGGAGCTCAGTCTTGATAAAGTTTCTGAAAATCACCTTTTAGAAACTGATTTATTCTTGAAGGAATGTTTTTTGTGGTCTTTTTTTTTTTTTAAATTTTCCTCTGTGCTAGCCAATTTGAATGAGAAATGATTCACTATAGCAAGAAACTTAAGTACATGTGGGTGCTTCTAGAGTTACCACAAAAGTAGCTTCACTTCTCCATTTGTGTAGTTGCTTTTCTAGCTTGAAGACAATGCTGCATATTTAGCCAGAGAGGGTATGATAGTTTGTTATATCATTTTGCTGTTTTTTCAGTATTGTAAAATGTGATATGCTATGTAACCACACAGAACACGAGAAAGACCCTTATTAATGGTTTTGTAAAAATAAATTATACAGAAAAATAGACACGAACAATATTAGATCCAGTATGTGTGAAAAGGCGTATAAAGGGGTACATAAAGTTCTAATTGTATTTTTATATAACTACATACTTGACTTCAGAGCAATGTCAGACTTACTTTCAGAGAAACTGTGCTGTGGTCCCTTGTAAACTGAGTAATCCTCAGAAGCTATTCGTTAACCGTTACCCGTAGTGTGGAGGCATCTATAATGATGCTTTTCAGTAGAGAAGTGTCTGTAACTGCACAGTAACTGGCTTCATGGTGTACGCTGATCCTGCAGTTTCCCATGCTTGCTCACTGACCTTATGCACTCGGAACTTGCATAATTGTCCGGAGAAGATGGCAAAGAACATTGCCTGGAGCTCAGTGCAGTATATATACTCTCTGTTCCAACCTTTAGATGAGCCAAGTGACCTGGGTATTGCTTGGGTGGGAAGTGCCTTTCCAGATGGCTTTGTGTCAGGGTCGAGGTGGTTATTTTCTGTGAGTATGGATCTGCTGAGGAAATATTTTTTAGCTCTGACTACAGGTAAAGAGTCATATTCTGTCTTCTGCCTTTGCAGCTATGAAGCTTATGACTGCTCTTGTGAATGTTGCCTTAAACCTGAGCATTCATCAGGATAATACACAGAGGCAGTATGAAGCTGAGAGAAACAAAATGATTGGCAAAAGAGCTAATGAAAGATTGGAGCTGCTGCTTCAGAAAAGAAAAGAGGCAAGTGAAAAGATGAATATTTTTTTTCCGGGTTCATGTACATTCCCTCCAACAGAAAGTCCAGGGTGGTTTGTGACTTGAGTACCATAGTGAGAAACAAGAGATTAGTTCTGCAGTCCTCTTTGTGTGATCTCAAGCATATTACTTGGGCTACATTTTTTCATCTTGCATTAAGGCGTTCAGTTGAGTTTGTGTGCTGCTCTGCACACGCAGGGTAATTTCTATTCTCAGGCTTGTGTATATGACCAGGCAGGAAGAAAATGAATCTCAAGTTGTAAGTAGTAACTGATCTGATTATGCAAACAGATTTTCAAAAGAGGATCACATGTAGTCCCTCACTGCACTGCCCATTTCTCCCTTTGATCACTGCAATTATTCCACAGTGTCTCATTAGTACTTCTTTTTGTAGCTGCTTTCAAGAAACACGGGAGTGGGGGCTATAGCACCTGATCTCAGGGAGAAGAAGCTAGGGAGACATTACAGTCGCTTTTAGTAAGTACCAGTCCGGCATTAGGTGCGCAAAACCATTAGAAGGTTGCTGTAATCATCCCTAAATAAAGTATTATATCCCAGGAAATTCAGTTTTAGAGTTGTACTTAAAAGAAATTTGAAGATAACAAGTAGAAAATGAATACATATACACCCAAACAGCCATAATCTGTAAAGATGCCATGTAAGACTCATAAGATTGATTGAAAAATTGAAGTGTATGTGACTTAGATTTAAATTTATTATTTTTAATATGTTAGTTTTGAATTCTCTCCACCACTGTCTTACTCCATGGCAAATTAAGGACATCTGGGTGCTTTACCTGTGTGCACCTTGGATTCTTTTAGGTATAACTTTGACTCAAAATTGCTTGACTATATAGTCTTTGTCTGGGGATAATTACAATTAGGTATTTTTATTTTTTTTTTACCCCTGTGATCCGTAACACAATTTTATTTGGCTTTCATAATTCTTTAAAGTCATGCATTAAGGTACAAAGCAAGAACAATCTCTCCTGCCAAACTGCAAGAGGAACATTTTAAATTAAATATTATGTTCAATGTCAGCCTTAAAGCATTTTAAAAAGCGGAGTTGCTTTGTTAAAATAGCTGGAGTGCAGTTTCTATTCCACATTTGTTGATTTTTGCTTTGAATTTCCAGAGTAGGACAGAGTCACTAATTACACCGATTAACTTGGTTCAGTATCTCTGTGTCTGTGGACATCCTCTATTCTGTGCTTTTCAATGTCCTTTGGAGATGCGGTATATAATTGCTCTGGGGAGACTTGACAGCAAGGATGCCCAGGCTAGCACGGGGCTGTGAACCCCTCAAAGAAGAACGAGCATTTGGCAAACCTTAGCTTTTCGCATGTCTGTTCAGTCTCTGTCATATCACTACTCGCTAAAACTAATGAAAATGTGGCGTAGGAGTAAGGCAGAGCTGAGCGGTGGTGATTGAGTATGTCCTCAGATACAGGGTGTGAAGCACCTGTATAGAAGCGATTTTATTAGGATTAGATGGCATAATGGCTGCATGTACCATGTTTAAATATGCTGAATCTACAATAGTACTCTGTGCTGGCACTTAGTTGATTCTTTTGATGTAGTGCCATCATAATAAACCCTTATAGGCACATACACAGGCATGCGTTTATCTTCGTGAAGTTATACAGGGACAGTTCTTAAGCTAAGTGTGGTAAATTAATCTGAAGTAGAAGAGATGGAACACACTCTCTGAAGTGTTTCATTCTCATGTCATCTTCTACATACGTAATGTGAGAGCAGTGCGTGAAGGTCTGTTCTTGTCAATGAGATTTTCAACTAAACCGGATGATTTATGTAACAATCTGCCACAAAATAGAGGAAGTTTTGTTTTAGTTGCTGCCAGCAGTAACTCAGATTTTGTGTTCGTCATGCGTGGCTTTTTGAGCTTCTCAAAATGCTTGCAGTCAAGAGGAGAATGTTTCCCTTATTTTTACTTAGGCTTAAGGGGGGGGTGTTAAATCACTTTTGCATTGGTAAGAGCAGGAGTCCCGAGACACAAATGCGCTCTCAAGATGCCTGAGGTTAAGCACTGAAATTCAAGTACGTGGTCTAGAAAAGCTGAAAGTGTAAAAAGCAATTAAAGTTTTGGAGAAAATTCATACTTTTCAAAGAATTGTTAATTCATTACTGAAACTAAGATACACTTGGGAATTGTATCTTTTAAATGTTAGCACATAAAAGTAAAAGGGTTCTCAAGTGGACCTGCTGAATCTCTGCTTCTCCTTGTACAGCAGTGCTGGCCCAGCATGTGGATCCCTGTATCAGTTATACAGCTGATAACTTACCATGTTTATAGCAAGCTGTAAATTCCCTGTAGAAAAAGCAGAAGAAGAGGGAGGAAGCCATCTGTGCTGTCCCCTCATCTATGCCACTTAGTCTTGTATGGTGCTGCTCAACTTCTCATTCAAAGAAATGTCAAAGGGCACTTTCCGTCAGTATCGAAACCTCACAGCTCATAAAGTTCGGTCTCTCCGACCTCTCGTGTGGTGTGTTTTTATATTAACAATTCATACACAAAGTCCTGCAGGAGCTTCTCCTTTCCCTTTCAGGGCCTCGTTAGTTTTTCGGAAGGCCTCCTGAGGCTTCTTGGTTCATTCCCGTCCTCATTTTGCTCCACATTCTGTGCTAGGTTGTCTGTAGCCCCATGTTTCTGTGGCTATTTGCTTGTAGCCTGTGAAGTCAACCCACTGAGAAGGGATGAGAAATTCACGCTCCCGTTTGGGTTCTCTGTTCTTGAACGGGCATTTAGGCTGTGCATATTTGGGTTGAGCTGCTGCTGAAAATAGTGCTTCTCCCAGAAACCATGTCTAAATATGCTTGGTTTGTGTACCAGCGCTTTGGTACACACAGAGCTGGTGTGCACCCAGCTTTTCCCTTTGTACATAATCCCTTTCACTATGAAATTAATTTCTTTGGCAGGTGTTTGACAAATTAGTCGAGAGCTCTCAATGCCTTGGTCTCCCCATATGCAAAATGGAGGCAGCACCTCCTTACATTTTAGGAAACTGGGAGGCTTCACTTACTGAATTTTGCACGCTACTTTAGATCTTATCTGGAAGATACTGTAGAAATGTTTATAAACATGGCTTGCAAAATATAAACCCCGAGGTGACAGTGTTTATGAGCTCATGCTATGCAGGAAGTCAAAACAGCTGATCATAATTCTGCCTCTGGCTTTAAGATGTTTTACCTGTTACATATATATGTCCATAATTATACAGGTTTTATTATTTTATGCACATGTGCGCTCTGAACTCGCAAGGCTCTGTTGTGGTTTTCATTCTGAAAATGTGGAAAAATTTACATTCACGCGTGTTGTTGTATTCTGCTTTGGTAGGAAGGAAACACCTCGATGGAAGAATGATGCCTTTGAGTGTAGTAGCAGTTCTGCTCCAAAAGCTGATTGTATAAAATTGGCGTCATCTTACTTAACAAAGCTTCATTTTGGTGTGATTAAGTCAAACTTATTTAGTTTAGTACAATAGCTGACAGTATGAGAATACTTTAATTGATTCCAAGATGTTCCTTTAGGATTTGTTAACAGATTCATTGACACAAGTAAGCTTTCCATAGTACAAAGTGTGCTCATATTACCTGGGAAATAGTAAGTTTTTAAAAAAAAACACTCCTATTTATAAAAACACACTCATAACGCTTTTTTTCACTTGGGTTTGGTTTATGTTTGGGTTTGGTGTTTTGCAATCTAAGGCCTGGGTGTCAGGTGGGCTCCCGTGTTAAGCACCCATGCTCTGATTCTGGAAAGCTTCCTGCTTCAGAAAGGCAGTTGTTGTGGGCACTGAAGATAAAGTACGCTCATGCTTAAGATTGAGAACATCTTTAAGTACTTCCCTTAAACAGGACATTGACTTTTTCAGAGGGGATTCCTGATCTGGAACCAGCTTCGTTTCTGCAGCTGTCGTTCACTCCCAGTTCTATCTGTTTAACCGGGACTACGGGACTGCTGACGTTACTGAACACAGAGTCTCTACTTGTCTAAATTGCAGTAGCAAAAAAATGGTGATGACCACTTCAAAGGACTAATGTGAAACTAAATTAATTGATGTTTGTAGAGAATGTTAACTTTCTTCCATTAAGGCATTGCGCATATCTATATATGTGTTTTTATGCACACAATATAGGCATGTGCTGGAAAAGTAGAAAATGGTGAATCTACTGATACCTTTAATCAAGTGCTCTTCCATGGTCTTCTGATGTTTCCCAATGAGGAATTGTAGAATATCCAATTATACTAAGCAGTGATCTTTTATTTATGTTTGTTTTGTTTTTTGCAGCTACAAGAAAACCAAGATGAAATCGAAAATATGATGAACTCTATTTTTAAGGGTATATTTGTTCATAGATACCGGTAAGAAAATGCATGCTACAGTAGGCTTTGCTAACAAAGTATAATCATAAATAATGTCAAGGGCAGTTTGTGTTGCGTTTTCTTCTGATGTAATATTCCAGGTGCCACAAAAGCAGTGTCAAAAACACTGAAGTTATGGAAGAAAATCTAAGTGTAACCCCTATTAATTACACAGTAGAGCCATCCAACAACTTTATTTTAATTCAGTGAAACAGTTTTAAAGGAGTTGTGGGAGACGTGGAATTTGAATCTTTGCCTTTTAAAAAGAAAAGTCATCCAAGGTGGGGGCACAAACATGACACATCTGAGGAATAATGAAACGATCACTGTGTATCGTAAGAGGGCCGTTTTGGTTCTTGGGTACCTCTGCTCTGCATTTCCTTTTATATGTCTTAAGTGTAAACAGTAAATTTCTCATCTTTACACCATATATGCTTTAGCCACAACTTCAACTTTATTGTAGGCGTTTTCCTCCTTAAATTACGTAAGGGCAATCAAAAGCCTTAATTCCAGTTAACATGTATTTTTTGGTTTTAAATTGTTTTGGATGTTTGTAGCAAGAACATTGAAAAAAATTAGTGTGGTGTTTAGCACATCACAAAAGGGCTTTTTAGTAGTTAATATGCTATGTCTTGTGAATACAAAACCACAGCAGGTTATTTACATGTGTGTGTCTGAATGTGCTTTGGAATTACTGGAATGTTACTTTGGAATTGCACAAACCAGTAGATTTGGACTGGTGCATGCTGTTTTGGAATATGGTTTATCAGAGAGCAGTGGTCTTTTAAAATAGATTTAGGGTTGTTTTGCATCACAAGGTACCTCAGAGCATCTGCAGCATCTTGGTGAAACCAGCTCTTTAAATGTTAATTGACTTATTGAAGTCAAATGATGAAATTCCAGGATACTAAACTATGCAATTAACCTTTCAGATTTAAATTCTGGTTTAAAACTTTACCATTTATGAAATCTTTTAGACAAATGGCAGAAAACAAGAAAGGGTGTATGAGAAAAGGGTTAGAAGGTGAGGAGGAACCCGCAGTTCAGGTGGGCAGGTTCAGGTGGAAGGGGCCTGTGCTAAGAAGTATGCGAATGTGAACAACACAGTGGAGTTGGAGCATGTATCTTCCGTACCCAAGCAGAATACTTGAAAGAAAGTTTATAGCAGTACTGGGAACATCTCTCCAAGGAGATTGGAGGTTGGAGCAAAACGGGGTGTCTTAAAAAGACAAGGGATCTAAGTAGAGTGATTACTTACAACAGAACCTCTTTTTCTGCATGTGTGTGTCACACTTCTCTCTTTCTTCAGACCTTGTATCCTTATTCTGTCCCGCACACCTGTGGGACAATATCATTTGCTATCCATTTGTTTCTTCCCTCCTGAGGAAGCCGCGAAGGAGGGCTGGTGAACTGTGAGGGTCTGCGAGGCAGTGGAGTTGGTCAGTAAGCCTTGAGCTACTTGGCAACAGAGGGAGGGGTAGACAGAGTCAACAGGTAAATTAGGATTAGCTCAGTAGAGCACTCGCACTATTTTGTTATGAAAGCTTTTATGCTGGGGTAGGTAATAAAGAAAGTTAAATGCAAAGAATTTTTCCATTTTTGCCCCTTCAGAATGTAGTGTATTGTATCAAACAATAAAACTTTAAAGTATTTTCCTAGCAGCTCATGCTCTTGTGTAGGGTTGGAAAAACACTCTTTTTAAATCCTCCCTTTGTAACCCAGGTTTCTTTCCATGCCTCATGCCACTGTTAGTAAATGACTGATTTTGCTGATGTTGCTGTAATAAAGAAGGGGCCAAATAAATAAACTCTACTGATCCGTGCCCTGAAAAAAGACGCCCAGGCTGACACTGTTAGACCAGGGAAGAATTTGCTGAAATGAGTCGAGTAGCAGTGTGCTCTGAGCAGTGTGGATGGCACCACTTCTGCCATGGTTGAGAGGGGCCAGAAGAAGTGACTGCTTCCAAATCTGCCCCCAAGAGCCGCCTTTGTGAGGAGTGGTCATCTCCCCGGCCTCCTTAAATGCTGTGAACCAGTGCTGTCCCCCAGGGGTCAATACTCGGTCCAATTTTGTTCAATATATTCATTAATGACCTGGATGAGGGGACAGAGTGTATCCTCAGCAAATTTGCTGATGATACCAAACTGGGAGGGGTGGCTGACACCCCAGAGGGCCGTGCTGCCGTCCAGCGTGACCTGGACAGGCTGGAGAGCTGGGCAGAGAAGAACCTAATGAGGTTCAACAAAAGCAAGTGCAAGGTCCTGCACCTGGGGAGGAAGAATGCTAAGCACCAGTATAGGTTAGGGGTGGGCCTGCTGGGAAGTAGTTCTGAGGAGAAGGATCTGGGGGGTCCTAGTAGACAGTAAATTATCCATGAGCACGCAATGTGCCCTTGTTGCCAAAAAGGCCAATGGAATCCTGGGCTGCATAGGGAAGAGTGTGGCCAGTAGGTCAAGGGAGGTCATTCTCCCNTGGGCTCCCCAGTTCAAGAGAGACAGGGAACTGCTGGAGCGAGTCCAGCGTAGGGCAACTAAGATGATTAAGGGATTGGAGCATCTCCCTTATGAGGAAAGGCTGAGAGAGCTGGGACTCTTTAGCCTGGAGAAGAGAAGGCTGAGGGGAGACCTTATTAATGTTTACAAGTATCTCAAGGGTGGGTTTAAGGAGGATGGAGCCAGGCTCTTTTCAGTGGTTCCCAGTAACAGGAGGAGGGGTAACGGGCACAAGCTGGAACAGAGGAAGTTCCGATCGGATATGAGGAAAAACTTCTTTACGGTGAGGGTGCCAGAGCACTGGGACAGGCTGCCCAGGGAGGGTGTGGAGTCCCCTTCTCTGGAGACTTTCAAGCCCCGCCTGGATGCAGTGCTGAGGGATGTGCTCTGGGCAATCCTGCTTTAGCAGGGGAGTTGGACTAGATGATCTCTAGAGGTCCCTTCCAACGCTGAAGATTCCGTGTGAAGCTCCTAAGAGAGTCTGTTACTACATACACCTGAATATGAGTAATCTGTAGACAACAGAGAACATAGATTCAAATTTTTGCAGTCATATCTGTGCAAGAACATAGAGGGGAAACAATGCCTGTATTAAAACCAGCTAATTAAAGAGAAAACCGGGGCTGGGGGCAGAGGGGGAGAAAAAAGGAAAGGATTTCAGATTATTACCTGCTTTCATAATATTTCTTAAGCATTCCTTCTCTCAAATAGTTCAAATGATTTATAAACATGACATCATTTTACAGTCCTTAGCCCATGGACAAGTGGTAATGATTTCAAAAGAACGTTATTTTAATTATTCCCAGAGAAGAAACCCCTTTCCATAATATGATTCAGACTCTGGCACAGTGATTCATGCTTAGTGACTTTTGTAACTTAAGTAGCAAGTCCTTGATCTGAACAAAAAGCCCCCCCAAACTGTTTTGTTCAGAATGGGGCAGTCTTCCTGCTAGTAAGCTGGTGTTGCAGTGAGGTTACATCTCCTTTCTGTAGATTAGCTTACACTTTATTGGAAGATTTCATTGCTCACTTCTGCCATTAAAAAAAAGCACCACGATTTACAGAAATAGCTAAACAATTTTCTAGGTGTAATGTTAGTTTAGTGTTAACAGCAGATTTGGTCAAAAAATGAGATATGCTTAATAACCACGCAGGAGATGTACCTACCTCATTGCGTATTTCCTTATCTCTTTCCTGAATCACATTTTTGACTATTTTTGTGTCTCTTTATGACATATTTGGTTGTCTGTTGATTATTTTTTTTTATCATCTTTAAAACTGGGAGCATCAAAGGGAAGACGTAAGAGCAAGTTCAGTTAGAGGGAAGTTGCTGAGCTCATGTTGGTGGGTATAAAACCAGGGGAGATGATGACTGTGGTAAACAGGAGTACAGGGCCATGAGGGTAATCGGACTCCAGAACGGGTTGTCCAGAGAGGCTGTAGAACACCTGGCCTTGGAAATGCTCAAAACATTGCTGGTACAAGGCTTGTATGTGTAGGGCCTTAGATACGGTCGTGTTCAGAGGTCTTAATCTCAACATAAGTTTTGTGTCTGTATGAGTCTAATACCTTTGGTATGTGGTAAGAAGTGGTATATGTGGTAATATGTGGTAAAATGTGGTAATAAGATACTGTATATTGGTAGGTCAGGGATCTTAACGTAATGGGTTTTGTGTCTGAAGTTAAAGCAGCTGAAAATTGCTTGCAGGGTACGTGCATATTGGAAAAAAAAAAAAGGAGGGGAGGCCTGTTCCTTCATTTCAGTTGTGTCAGCATATCAGAGATTACTTTGATTCTGAGGTTATTGACACACAGCCTCTCAGATGTAACACGTATTCATCGCAAGTATTCAAGCTCATCATTCTCAACAGTTATCTGAGATGTCAAAATTTTGGTTTGGCTACTTCCCTGCTTTTGACTTAGCAATGTGTGTCCAGACGCATTTCCCTTTCAGAGGGTAAGATTCAGGGCATTCTTATTTGAGCCCTACTTCATAACATCTTTTTGTTTTGAATGCTCAAAGAGCCATTCCTCTGGATGTGAACATCCAGCAAAACATCCATTACAGTTTTAACTTCTGGCAGACCTGGATGGGGATCCTCAGACTGATGGACACGATGGTTTTGTGAATTTATGCAATGCAGTGAGCCTGAGGTATTGTTTTCGCAGTACTGATAATTAAGGTAAAACTTGCCAGACATAGACAGCATTTTTACAGAGAAGATGCTTCTGTCTCCTTCCAAGGTGATCGTTCCCCTCCTGCTGGGTAAATAGAATGATGGTGGCAAGTTGCATCTGAGTTCCAATGTAGGAGACAAGCGTGTTGCATGAAAAAAAGGGCTATTAGATGGAAGTCTGGTGAGGAAGCAGGTAGGAGACTGCAAGGTGCAAAAACCAGTCAGCACATAAAACCATAGGAAATTCCCTCCCCCTAAATATGTTATCCTAAGGAGGTGAAACACACAGCTTAGGTGACAATAAAATGCATTATATCCTTACATATGTTGAAAAAACAGATAGAAATTACCTAGACCAGTTGTCACTCAGAGGCATAAGAAAAGAGAAAGGCAAAAAGTTAGGTCTTGGTAATTAATTGAGTTTGACCTTAGTATTAAGTTTAAGAACACGCACTCCCTTTCCTACCAAGCCGTGTATCATACTTCATACAAGCAAAGGTGTTAGTATGGTATAGGTCTTGGAGAAACACTGGTTTTAGAGGTATGTAGAGCTACATCTTGAAATTCAAGTCATGCCTTCAAACAAAATAATTCCTTGGTCTGGCAAGAATGTTGGATAATCGGCTTAGTAACACATTATTGAAATAGCTATTTAAGTAGCACTTTGGGTAGAATTACTTAGAAATGGGAGTGCTGCTTACTGACCCCTCCCAGGAGTAGGGTATGCAGTGAGCATTCACCAGGATTTCTGGAAATGGGCTCTGCACACTTATGTTTCTTACCCTTCTTCCCTTATGGGGTTCTAATTCAGCTCCAGAGATGAGAGAGTCATAGAAAGAAGTAGAAAATACATTTTGTCCAGTTCTCTTTGTAACTACATCTTCAAAATGTTTAGAAACTGTTGAGCAGCCCAAGGGACAGGGAGGAGCATAGTTTGGTCCAGCTGGCACTGGTCTATTATTGTAGAGCTGCACCATTTCATGTCCCTTGCCTGGGAATTTGAGATTCCATCCAAAGAACACCAGAGGCAGGTGAGTGACCCTCGTTTCTGTCTTTGTTAGAAAGTTTTCTCATAGGCGAACTCTTATCCCATCCTTTAGGACCTTCCAAGAAGTCTTGAAGCAGTTACTGCTCTGCTAGTCAACTCCATCTTTTGCCGTGGTGTTTTCTCTCAGCACTGGTAATGCATTAAGGATTTAAGCATCCATTTCAGCACGGATCGGCTTACATTGCTTTCGGTTTTGATCTTGGGTAACCTAAACGAGTTTGTGATCAAACAGACTGAGAGAACCCAGGAGCTGCAACTGGCAACCGCTCCAGCAAGACCCTGAGGAGCATACTGGTCTCCACCTGACATATCCCAGTTGTCCAGTATAGACTCTGTGTTTCAGGATCCTAAATACTTTTGGCCTTAAATGAAATACTTCGGTGTAATTTAGCAGGACATATATGCTAAAGCTGCACTTTTGATGATTGTGTCTCTGAAGCAATCAACTAGTAAAGCCTATTTCCTGACGCCGTTTGCTGTGGTTTGTCCCAAGTTTTCTGGGCCTGCCTTTGTCAACCCAAAATTTTAGAAGGAGCCAGTGAATTTCTTACCTGGTCCCCTTTTGTTAAATGTCTTTATGAAGTTGCATCACGGGGGGCCTCTTTCCTAAGAGCAGGAATATGGGTTGTGAATTTTGCTGACAATAGTTTGCTGTTTCCCATCCGCTGCATAGACATTACATTGCAGTTTGTGCTGAGAAGAAGGTTAAATATATTTTATGTCTAATATTTGTAGATCCAGCATTAGTTCTGGTTTCTGTGCCGGACTAGATTCTGTTCCTTTCTGGCAGCATTTGGCAAGTAATACAAACGTACGTCACTAATTTATAATTATGGTAATGAATAATGCATGAAATATTCCAAAAGTACTTCCAATGCTGGTAGGATTAGTATTAGTGTCATCCACAAATAGCATATATTTTCAAAAAACTAAACCATTCATAGTGACTATGACAAGAAGCTGAAATATATTTAAATGTGCGAAAAATTATAAGAAAAGAATTATAGTTCAATAACGAGCAATTGCTGACACGCACAGCAAAGGTATAAAGGCCTTTTGGCTGTATCGTGTTGGATACAGCATCATGTGGGCATGGAATCTGCGGTAGTGATTCCTGCAAGAGGAGGAATGATTCTTACTGGTGAAGTGGGAAATTGGTGTCTCACCAATTCTCCTGCCTCTCCAGCAACTTGAGTCTGTTTGCTAGTCTCCCATGCCTTCCGCAAGATTCTTTCCTGTTTTCAATTCTACTGAAGACGTGTAATTTTTATTATACTAAATCTTGTAATTAGTTGAATAGCTTTTTCTTCTTTAATTGTAAATAGCAGCTTGGCGTGAGTGTTTGTCCATAGTGCCTAGGGATCCCTGAGAAGCTTTTGAATCAAGAATCGTTTTTTCACTGGCTGCCTAGGGAAGTTTGAATGCATTCTTACAGAAAAGATAAATTTTCCTGATTTTTGGCTGGCTGTGCTGCATGATTAAATAGCTGTTGACACTTGGGTTCTTTTGGGGATTGCCATTAAATCCTTCCAAAATGCTTCACAGTTAGTAAATTTATAAGGTGCTGAAATAACCTACTTGGAAGTGAAGACTCAGGCTGTCATCCCCTAGTGGAAATGTCTTCATGGCTACTATGTGGTGCTCCATATGTAGCTCCCCTCTTTTTTCTTGATTCGTACTTACCAGTCTTTTAGATTGTTTTTTAAGTCTTGCATTCTGATTCCTTCCACCTATATTTTGTTTTAAAAATAGTTAAAAAAATATTCCATAAAAGAGAATTGGTAATCTAGTTTAGTGTGAAGTAGTATACAATTAGACATATATATATATATATATATATGAGAATATATTCATAGCTTTAATTAAAGTTAGTCTTCATTGTGGCTGCATTCCCCATAATGAATGCAGGTTTTATAGTGTGAATTCTTGAATGTAATATTTTAGCACATTGATCCCTATAGTGTCTAAAACCTGTTTGAGAAATCTCTTATAGAAACAGCTCATTTAATGCCTTACTCTTCTTGTAATGCAGCTTGTCTACATTGTGGATTGGCAATTACCTTGCTTCTGAGGTGTTATAGAGTCCTCGTCGAGTTTGGCAGAACAGTTTTAATGATTCTGTTTAGAAGTTGATAGCATCAGTGCACTTCACATAGGCAAAGAGTACAGTTTTCTCCCTGTGATTTGAAATAGAATGAGAAAACCAGAGACCTGACTGTAGAAGTGTCAGGTCTAGGCACGTACGACGCTGCGATTGATTGCCGGATTCGTGTAGCAACTGGGGTTTTCCCCTTGGGATCTGGAAGATCATACACAGTACAGTGGCACCTATTGAGGTGGGCCGGTTTGAGGGTTGGAAGTACACAGGCAGTTACAGTATGGAGTAATCACGCTTTTATTATACTATTTTGTGTGTATGAACTTAGGGAGTAAGTATCTTGAGCATAAGATAGAGTGCATTTTATTTATGTTTTGTAAAATTGAGGACTTTAGGAAAGATACAGTTTCTCTTATTTTGCAATTCTTCTCTTGCTTGAAGCTTGGAATTTTATTTATTTTTTTTTTCCCATAAATTAGATTTTATTTTTGGGATCTGTTGGTGCTGTTTTAGACTTAAATTGATGTTTATTACATTTTGAAAAAGATTTTTTTAATAAAAGTACAGAACAAGAGTCTCAATTATAAGCAAGGCCGGTGTTTGCAAAGCACCAGACATTCCCTTCTTCTCTACAGTGGCTCTTTATGTTCCTCCCTTATTACAGCTGAAATTGTGAACTGTGAAGCAGTGCCAGCTGGAGTGGCACAAGCGGTTTCTCATAGTAACAGATGTCTCAGAGATGAAATTACTAAAGGGCCAGATGGCCCCAATCCCTTTTCCCGTTGTTTAGCCATCGTTCATTATTAGTAAATATGCCATGCTCTATGTCAGTCAGGCAGGAAAGTGCCAATCAGATTGAAATCATTTCCATCCCTGATCTCTTTAGATGATCTCTCCAGACAGTTGCCTGCCGCCCCTTCTCAATAAGCAGCTGATAAGCCTGCCTGAGATATGTCTTTGCCTCTTCCATCACTTGCCACAGAATGTAGAAAAAAGCAAGAAAACTGGAAGAAACCAACGTTGAAATGTAAACGTTCTCCTGGGTTTTGTTAGAGGGGCTTTCATGAGGTGCATGAGACAAGACCCATTTACATACCAAATTCCACTCTGCCCCTCTGGCAGGCTCCTTTGGTTAAACCAAATAACTTTTTCCACCTTGCAATTGTTGTACACCTCCAGCTGGAGAGAGTCAATCCCGCTGAGCAAATGTCAGTGATGACGTTTCAGAAATTATTGTTTTGTAGCTTGGATTCATAATCATAGAGTTATGGAATCATTTAAGTTGCAAAAGACCTTTAAGATCATCAAGACCAGCCGTTAACCTAACACTGCCCAGTCCGCCAGTAACCCATGTCCCTCAGCACCACGTCTCCCATCTTTTAAATACCTCCAGGGATGGTGATTCCACCACTGCCCTGGGCAGCTTGTTCCAATGTTCGATACCCCTTTTGGTGAAGAATTTTTCCTAATATCCAGTCTAAACCTCCCCTGGTGCAACTTGAGTCCGTTTCCTCTTGTCCTTGGGAGAAGAGACCGATCCCCTCTGGCTACCCCCTCCTTTCAGGGAGCTGCAGAGACCCAGAAGGTCTCCCCTCAGCCTCCTTGTCTCCAGGCTGAACACCCCCAGCTCCCTCAGCTGCTCCTCACCAGACTCCTGCTCCAGACCCCTCACCAGCTCCGTTGCCCTTCTCTGGACACGCTCCAGCCCCTCAGTGTCTGTCTTGTGGTGAGGGGCCCAACACTGGACACAGCACTCGAGGTGGGCCCTCACCAGTGCCCAGTACAGGGCAACGGTCACTGCCCCAGTCCTGCTGGCCGCACTGGTGCTGATACAGGCCAGGATGCTGTTGGCCTTCTTGGCCACCTGGGCACACTGCTGGCTCCTATTCAGCCGGCTCTCAACCAACCCCCAAGTCCTTTTGCACCGGGCCACTCTCTCCTAAGCCTGTAATGCTGCGTGGGGTTGGTGTGACCCGAGTGCAGGACCCAGGACTTGCCCTTGTTCAACCTCACACCGTTGGCCTGGGCCCATTGATCCAGCCTGTCCGGACCCCTGTACAAAGCCTTTCTACCCTCAAGCAGGTCGACACTGCCACCCAACTTGGTGTCACCTGCAAACTTACTGCAGGTGCGCTCCATCCCCTCGTCCAGGTCGTTGATAAAGCATTAAACAGAAGTGGCCCCAATACTGAGCCCTGGGGAACACCACTCGTGACCAGCTGCCAGCTCCCTTCACCACCACTCTTTGGGCCTGCCTTCCAGTCAGTTTTTTCACCCAGTTTAATTCTGAAAAGAGGAAGGTAAAAGATGGAGTAATAGACTAAGAAGCAAACTAGGGTGAGAATTTTTTGAGATAATGGAAATATCATCTCTGAGTGTAGAATACTGAAATTATTAGATCGATCCGTGAGTCCAAGGACATAAAGGAACAGAAAATCAGTGAGAACAGTGACAGGCCCTACATAGTGAAGTTCATCAAAAGCAAAGCAAAGTATTACAGCTAGGGCAATGGGAATGAGAAGTGAATGGTATGTGTTTGTAATCTGGTTAATACTTTTTCTTTTCTTTTTTTTCTTGTTAGCGATGCTATTGCTGAGATTAGAGCTGTCTGTATTGAAGAAATTGGTGTCTGGATGAAAATGTACAGTGATGCCTTCCTGAATGATAGTTATTTAAAATATGTTGGTTGGACACTACACGACAGGGTAAGTATTGTGTATTACTGTACGTAGCAAAGTGTACTGTAGGTAGCTGCTGTTAAACTACCCAAGACATGTATGGGATATCATCTTTGATTTGTAATGAGATTGTTCTTTTTTCTTGCTTGTTATTTGTCTTTCAACCAGCTTATTTCAAGATATTAGCTTGAATTAGGATACAGTAGTCTCAAACTGCGCGCTTGCTTCATATGCTTTTTGTGTTTTCAGTATCCGTTAGAATATCTTAATAGAAATGTTTCCATGGTGCTTTTCTTCCGATTACAAGAGAAAGAAAAGTCTCCTCAGATCACTCCTGAGAACCTTTGTGTCTGAAGCAGGATGGAAGAGAGATTTCCAGATGTCTTCCATTTACGTTGCCCAGTAGTTAGAGGAAAGAGAACGCCTCCGGGTCCCCAGCAGACATCACTGGCTCCACAACCAGTGGAATTCTCATCAGTTCATTTTCCATTGAAGATCTCTTCGGGGTTCTCTTTAGCTTTTTCTTCAAAAAATTGTTGAAACACCAGGTGGAAGCAAAAAGATTTGTATCCAGAGGGTTCTCTCCTAGCTCACCACAGTTCTTCATACCGATGGTACCCACAGCATGCCTCTGCTGGGTGGCACCAGGCCTAAGTACCACTTGGTTCCTGCAGCAGGAGCAGCCCCTTCCTAACACTAATAGAACAGGACTTTGCACTTCTGACTGCGTGGGGTTTTTGTACACCGGGCAGCAGCTGGGATGAACCGTCCTCCCATCCTCGCCCAAACAACCAGAAACACTTGTTTTACTTTAAACTCTTTTGCTAACATTATCCAAGGAAAGCAGATACCTACCTATACTGTTGAAAAGCTCACTGAATTCCAGCATCCTGATTCAGACTTTTCTTTTTTTCTAGCAGCACTGCTGTAAAAAATTAAAAGTTTGCAAGTTCCTTCTGATGGCTTGTATAACTGTTCGTTAGCAGATGATTCTTTAAAAGATTATTTCTTCAATAACTTCAGACAGCATATGAACATTGAGGATATGACTCGGTCGCTCTTTTGCTGAAGTCTGAACAAGATGAGTTAGAAAGATGTTAGCTTTCACTAAGGAAGGAAGTTAGCTGCCGCTGGTTCTTCAGCTTTAGCTACAGCTGACAAGGATCTGCATCTTACCTTGATCTGGACCAGCGATTTACTTGCTAAGAGTATACTGTATGCTTTAGAGACTAGATATGGGATGTCTTTCCTCTCTAAATCTGTAGTTCTCAAACTTCTACTTTAGAGACCTTCCCTAAACTTTTAAATTGCCTCTCATTGTTAAAAAACTTGGTTAGGAGGAAGGTCCTTGCTTAATGCTACAGTCAGCCAAGACCTCTCTTTACTCTAGAGACACTAAGCTTCCTATCATTAAAGCCTGGACGTGGAAACATGGCCATCACGGTGCTTTGAGGGGCAGAGCTGCTGCTCCAGCTGTGTACCTCTTTTTTAGCGTCGGTGTGCTCACTAGCTCACTCACTAGTAGGCGTGCTTCAGCAGCTGGAGATCATCGCTTCAAGTTACCACATCAGTGGGAGGTCAGCTCAGGTTGGAGGATTAGGATTTTAGGTGTGGTAGAGAGTTTTTAGTTAAAAATAAATTATTCCTTGAATAATTGCAGTGGATTTTTTTTGGAGCACATTCTAATCCTAGCAGAACATTTCCACAAAGTAGCACTTCCAATGGGAGAGCAGAATCTAGTGTGTTGCGCATCGCAGCTCTCAGTCCCTTTCTGGTATGTGTGAAGTCCAACCATTTCTCACGTAACTCCCTTTAACCATCTGTGAAATCCAGCCATTCCTCCCGGCACTGTCTGTGACGGCTTCTCACACTGCTCTCTGTCACATCCAGCAATTTCTCATGTCGTGGCCCATGGCTTCTCACATCCTCTTCACTTAGCTTAACCTCAGGCCAGGGTCTAGCCATCTGCCTGCAGCCGTAACATACGTTTTTGCCTCAGCTTTTTAAAAATTAATATGTTCTTTCATATCAGAAAAATTTTAAATTACAGTGTTACAGTGAAAAAAAAATGGGTTTCCATCTGGACCAGGCGCAGAAGAATTCTATCAGGCTACTCTCCTGCTCCTTGCTTTGTAATATTTATCGTTGCTGGCCTCAGAAGTGCCTTGGGGTTCTGAGTCTTTAAATCACTAGCTAATCTGTTTAATATCCTGATATACATGATATGTGATACTTTTTTATTGATGTAGTGTAGGTTTAATGTATAGAGTAAGTAGACCAGAAGAAGAGTTAGAGGCAGGTGAGCCATGTGTCAAAGGATGAAAAGGGAGAGAATGGAGAGAGAGAGACATTTGGGGAGGCACAGAAAGGAGGAAGGAAGTGCAACAGGAAGAACATCTTGAAAAAAGATGGAATAAGAGCCAATTAAAAACGCAAACCCTCCAGAAATACAAGATCCGTTAACAGCATGGTTTTCAATGGCACTGCTTGAAAAACTTGCCGCCAGTACCCAAATTTCTTGATTTTGCTTTGCTTTGATCAGGAGATAATTTTTGCTATGATCCATACTTAAAATATTACAAAAAAGAAAGCTGAGGCAATAGTCATAAGGTATTTCATATGATGTTTGACCCCAAAATGGTTAACTTCGGAAGTTTGCTACTACAAAAAAGAGAGGAGGCAGCAGTGCAAGAGATGGATGAGCAGTTTCCTGTTCACTTCAGAAGACACACGTTGAACCGCAGGGAAGACACAGTTCTTACACTTCTTTGTAGGAGCTCCCGTGTAGTCTTTCAGAGGTTGGATACAGAAGTTAATTCTCTAATTTGGGGAATCTGTATATTTTGTATATTAATCCTGCCTCTTTCACGGATTTCAGATTAATGTCTATAGGGTTTTTTTGTTTTTATATAGATTACTTTTGCATGTGAATATGGGTTTCTAGTTCTGCCTTTCTCTCCTTTTAAGCATCTTTTTCATTCCCGTGGATCTGGGAGCATAAATTAAAAATACCTAAAACTATATTATATTTGCATAAAAGAATCTCTTTAAAAAAAAAAAAGAAAGTAAGTGTTAAATCAGACTGTCCAGTCTAAATTTTCACCTGTCTCATTGATGCATGGAACTGTTTTGGAACCGTAACAGTGTCTATAGGTACGTAGACAATCACGGTTCTTAAGCCAGTTCCTAACATGTAAGAAAATGCCTTTTCCTTCTCTGCATGCCTCTCCTTTACTTATTGTCTGTTTCTGTGAAAGGAATGAACCCAGGGTCCTCTGGAACAGATGGTATTTGAATACACCATGATGGCATCCTAACTTAAAAGGATGAAAAAATAGAACTTGTTTTTATTAAAATTGTATAGAAAATGAAATTGTAGTTTTTCCAAACTTCTGAATTTTTAACTTCATATAATCTCCTCGGTACCTCGTTTCCTTGGGTTTGGGAAAACTTGAGAAAATTAAAAAAATGCATCAATGATACACAGTATCTTCATAAATGGTACCGAGTGGGCCTGTGCAGAGAGAGCACAACTGCTTCCTCCTGCCATAGGTACCAGCGCGCTGCAGGACATTTTCACCTGCTTCTCTCTGGCAGTGTAACTGTTTCTGTCATTAGGCAGCAGATTACCTCAAAATACACCACCCTAGAGCATCAATATGCAACATAGTGTATCGCAGTCATCCCAGAAACCGTGGGATTGAAGACACCCAGTAATTTTCTACATGAGAAAAAAACCCAAACGGTGCAGTCTGCAGAAATATGGTAGGGCAAAGAGCTGAGCAAATTAATTATCTGTTATTAAAACCTCATAAATTTTAAAAAAGAACAGAATACCCTGAGCCACCAAAAAAAGAGCTGGAAAAATCCAAAAGAAGACACATAAAGTGTGAAAATAGAGAAATGGCTTCGCCGTCTCTCTTGACCACCCACCTACTAAAAAAGTTCTTAAAACTGTGTGTCTGGGGGCTCAAAAAGTCATCATCCCTGTGTGATCTAAGCCTTCGCCTGGCATGTGAGCTGGCAGATGGCAGTGCACCTTTAATTACTGTTTCTGGAGCTGTGGTGTCCCTGGATGTTAAGAGAAGTCTGGTTCTCACTGGGAGATGGCAGACTAATGCTTAAAAGTATCAACCGTATGCAACGTTCATAAGAATCTGAGTTGTCTCCATGCCAGGCTACAAAACGCTGAGACTTACACAAGAGTTACAGACTGTTGGTTTGAGTCCTGCGATTGGCGTGTCAAACATGTGCAAATGGTGTGCTTCCATCAGGACGGATTCTTTCTCACAGCTCTGCCATATTAAAGAGAATTTTGAGTAGGGCATGACTCTCCCAGACAAACGCAGACTGCCCCACGCTGCTGGCATGAGCGGTGGATGCAGTGCTTTTGGCTTCGTTAGCAGCAGGAACGATTTTGCGCTCAAAACTCAGAACTCTCTGGGAGATCATCTCAACAAAAATAGGGAAAATATTATAAACGTTTGTTATTTAACAGCGTTGATAAACATTTGACGGTTTTGGTTTAGGTTCTAATTTCAAATTGTAAATAAAAGAAAGCATTAACAATTAAGTATTAGTGCAAGGCATTTCTCATATTCATAAAAAAGAATTTTATTTAACAAAAATAATAAAATATAAATAATTATCTAAGAACACTTTGAGAGAAGGGGAATTACAGGAATAATTAGACTGGAGAAAGAGGCATGCATAGAACCAGTGACAGTGCGGATGAATTCAGGATTCTGCAATAATCAAGTATCACAATTATAAATTGGACAAAACCACGAGGAAGTATGTTTTTCTGGAAGATGAAACTCAGGAGAATGGAAGGTCTTAGAATGCTGATAAGGCAAATATTTTGTCTGTTACTTAGAAAACGGCAAGGCTTTCCTTTCAGCTACGTTCTTTCTTTCTGTAAAGCATAGATGTGACTACACAAAAACAGCTGGAAAGTGATGCTCATTTACTTTAACAGAATTAAAGGTATCGTGTGGTTGCACATATTTGCTGCCTTAGGTTGACTCATACTTACTATGAACTTCAGCTCAGAATTGCAGAAAATCTGGCTAAATTCTAGTCTGGAAAATATTTTTGCTTATTCCTTCCCTGCTTACGGCAGAATTCACTGTATATTCACAGTGTTCCTCACAGACAGTCATATTTTCTAAAAAAACCTCTAGCGTTGGGTTTCCCACAGCTTTCTGTAGCAGTTTGAGTGTTTAACTATGTTTGCCACTAAAAACTTCTTCCTCACATAAGCTAACGAGTGTGTTGCCATTTTAATTTGTTATTTCATTTCCTACCCACTGTGCACGTAAAAAGTGACAATTATTTTTCCCCTCTTCCTTCAAATCAAACTAACTTCCCTTTGCTGTGCTCCAAAGATATTTACAGAAAGTTTTCTTGTGTCTGTTCCATACTGTGCACAGGCTCTTTTTATTTTATCTTCCTTCTGGTTTTTGTATTCCTCTTGTGCTTGACCTCCTGATGAATTCATTAGTTAACGAAGTTCATTAGTTAAGTAAATCTCTTCCTGTCCTTGCTGTGCATCACTGTGTTTGCAGCTTTTACCCTGGCATGAGTTTCTTAGGAATTACCCTGACTTTAGCATTCCCACCCAATTACTTCCTTGCTAGATAGGAAACTTCTGCTGTGTTTCTTTCCCCAAAAAGCATTTGGGGTGTTAAAAGCTCCTGTCACTTGGATGATTCTCATAGTTACTCAAGAAACATCTCGTGTCTGGCGTGTTGATGGTCTGTGGGACGCTTCTGCTCCTCCATTCTGGACTTGAGTGCAGCGTATCCACACACACCTTCACTTCGGCCTTTCCTATGGGCTTGTCCAGGGCATTGCTCTTTACGCTCCCCCACGGGTTCCTGCCACTAATCTCCGCTGACTCTATTTTAAAACCTTCTTAATAGGATTAGCAAGCTGACATGCAGGGGCTCTTCCCTCTCCAAAGAGATGAATTCCATCCTTGACCAACAGTTTAAAAACCAGACCTTTTTACTGTCAGAGAAAGCTTCCTCCTATCGTTTGCCCGCCAAGAAAGGCAGTCGTTTCCAGGGACTGCTTCTGTGTCTCCTGGGCCTTTGCTCTCGGCTGGAGGGACCAGGAGTAACGCAGCCTTCCTCTCTTCCTCACCTGCCTCGGATCCGCTGAGCGGCGGGAGGATAGGAGCCTGGTTCACTACGCTTTTGTCAGCATCTGGCTTTGGTCACCTGGCAGGTCATGCGAGTACCCGACGTTCACAGGTTTGTTTCCTATCTGCCTTGCTCCATTTGTGCCCTTAAGGCTTGCAGAGACCCTCAGTTTTAGGCCTGAACTTAACTCTGGGACCATTGATCCCACGGTGTTTGGTGAAGTCGCTTTGGACTCCATGTGAATCCAGACCATATCTGACTTCTTTTTCTGTACCAAACCAGTTTAGAGTTTTGCATTTTGGGACCACAGCGCTGGCTGAATAAGAAGCCATCCGCTCACAAGCGGGACAGTCCTCTGGAGCTGGAACTAAACTTCCGCCCTCACTGTTGCTCCGTAGTGTTCATCACTTGCCAACACTGATAGTGATCCTCTGTGGCCAAATAAGCTCAGGGCTGACGTGGCTTATGTCCTCTTCTCACGTGTAGTGATGGCTCCAGAGATCCTGGCCTTTGTGAATGCCACACCGCAGAGCAAGCACCACTTCTGGTACTGCAGCATAGGTACCGTTAAAAGAAGAATGACAAGCAGCATTTCTCTGCGCTTATTTAGCAGTTGATCACATCTGTAAAATTTTTCATCAAGAAAGTTCTTTTCTGTGCCTTGGAAGATCTTATGATAGATCCTTTAAACATAACTTTCATCTTACTGACTTTCTCCGCAATGGTAGTCAAAAAGATCTCTGGAAGAGAGCACGAGTGCTGCAGATACAAAGAGATGATTTCTCAGGAACAATAGTTCTCCAAGGAAGAGTTCTTCTGAAGATCCTCCTTTTAATTTCTGTCTCTCTTTTATCTTCTATTTCAATTTTTGAAATAGGTGGGAAGGAGGAAAGAAACTTAAGGTTTTTTAGCTTCTGCTTTTATGTCAGTCTCTGTTTTTTCAGTTTTTAGCTTGAGCAGTTTTTTAAATACAGACTCGATTATAGAATAGATAGGCTCAGAAATGAAGCCCTCCGAGTTTTATTTATAAAGTTCAATAATTGGTAGTAATTATTGAGCAGTTTAAGGCCTTTGCCTTGGTAGCGTACTCACTTTCAGAAAAGTAAGTTCACACCGCAGTGAACTCTACAGGTTATATTTGAGCAGATTTGTGTTTATAACCTTTTTGCTGCCTACAAATGTTTTTCAACAAGAATCCATAGTTTGCCAAGCCTGTGCAGTTGAGCTGAGTTGTATGTTTGCAACCAGGCAGATGACGTGCACGTGCCGGGGGGATCCAGCCCTTCTCTTGATCATCGATCTTCTGTAGGCAACAAACCTTGATCCGTGGGCACTGTCTGGTGCCGCCCACACTTCCTGCCTACGGCCCACCAGACCAAAAGCAGTCCCCATCTAAAGAGCAGCTGGGGACGAGCTGCTGCCACCAGAAGAGCTCAGACAGATGGACACAAGCTGCTCTTCTTCCCGAGGGCACCTCTGGCTGTGGCTTCGATGCGGTGGTCTCGTGGCAGCAGCCTGTCCCCCACGGCGGGGGTCTCCCAGGCTTTTGCATCCCGCAGCCTGTGCCTGCACTGTGGTGAGACATGGGCTGAGAACGTTTCAGAGTAATTAATCCAGCGTGTGTTCCTTCTGTCCCTGGGAAGAGGAGGTGGCCGAGTTGCTCGAGTGGGCTGCGCGCAGGCCGTGCTCGGGCATTTGAGCACTTGCGCCTCGGTTGTGAACAGCAGGTGTCGGGCAGAGGTTCCCTGTCCTCTCCCTCCTAAAGACAAGTAGCCACGCTGCCCTCACCAGCCGCTTGAGAGCCTACCGCTTCGTTTTCTATTTACTTGCTACATTCTTTGTCTTTTTGTGGAGTTACTTGAAAGGGAAACGGTAACAGACGTTTAAGTGATGGCACATTAAATTCATGATATATGCAAATTAGGGAGAAAATTTAACATTGTTTGTAGGCCAGCTGCATGTGGGTTTTGGTTTTTAGCTGAATTGCAAATTGGCTTTGGTAACTCATTCGCATAAAATTTTAAATGTACATTAAACAAATTACAGTATGATAATATTTAATATTCATGTGCATTTGATTAGGGTATTCTATCAGCTAATCCTAGTGTGTTTTATTTAGCAAGGTGAAGTGAGGTTGAAGTGTTTGAAAGCTCTTCAGAGTCTGTATACCAACAGAGAGTTATTTCCAAAACTGGAGCTGTTCACTAATAGATTCAAGGTAAGAGGAAATACAACTTTTGGAAGGAGTACAGAAAATAAAAGTGTCATCTATCTCATCCTGTTGCAATCTTTGAGTCATGTATATTAAATGCAAAAATACACTCTTTTGTTTGTGACAGCGCTTAAAACTGCAGTAGTAAAACTGTATTACTGAATGCCGAGATGAAGCCAAACTCATTTTACAGTGCTTATCTTGTAAGATTTGTCAGGCTTGGCCGGGATGATTATTTATCTGTTTGTATTATTGATAGTGTATTTATATTGTCATTACTCAATCTGCTTGTACTTATTTAATTTTATTGAATTTTAAGGATATGTACTTGGTGTTTCACACAATCTAAAATACATCTGAAAGTAACAGCCTGTCAGAAAAGATTGTTTATAAGACAGCTTTTTAGCTGAATATGTGGTTGTGTTTGAAGGAAGAGAAACTTTGACCTGCATCTCAGTATCCTACCCAGTGAAATACCTTGCTGCCGAACACTCTACATTGTGCTTTTAGATGAACCCCTGAGCATGACTGTCCTGTTTGGGCGATAAAATACTGGAGGAATGTTTCATGGGGTTTTTTTACCAGCACAAACACGCTGGCTTTTTGCTTAATGTCTTGATGAGAACATGGCTGTTAATTCACTTTGTGGCGTGACTGCTTTATTTCACAAGCGGAGTATCTGGAGAGATGAGTGTAGAAATACTGTCATTGCTTCTGTTGGATGCTCTGCGAAGAAATCTTTCAGGCACTGTCACCACGTCGGTTGGCACCTTTTACCATCGCTTGTGTGTTCTGGAGAACACCCCCCACCTCCCCCAAAGGAAAGACTAATTTGATTTATTTTCATGTAAATCATTATTAAAATGCTGATGCAAAATTCTGTTTAGAAAAGAGGTGGAGAAGATTGATTTATTTTTGTTTAAATCGTGATTGTAATGCTGATGAAAAATTCTGTTTAGAAAAGAAGTGGAGATTTAAATACTTGTAACTAACTACTGTGTGTGAGTCTTAACAACTTCTCACTGGAGATTTTATACTGCTTCACTGGTTTTGGCTGTCACTGCAGTTAGCAGTAACTCCTCCAGTTTGATCTGGGAAAGCACAAAATACAGAAAACTTGTTATATCTTCTCTTTATGTAAACAGTTCATAAAAACATAATGGCCTTTTACAACATTCATTAGAGATGGAGAAAAAAAGATGCTTAAACTTCAGTAAAGTTGTTATATTAAGGAAGGCTTTTTGTCCAAAATGATAGTTATATAATAGAACAGGCTCTTTATTAATAATCTCCTCATTAGAGATTTTTAAGGGCAGATTAAATCAATATCTGCCAGGAATGAACTAGGTATAGTTGACTTTAAAGTAGGAGGTGAAATGAGATCATTTTGTGAGATCACTTGAGGGCCTGAATTCTTGTAATGTTATAAAGTCGGTTTCTGTGACTATTGCAGTAAAGGCAAAGTTTCCTCTCAAAGAAGAGTACCTGGCAAACAGGGTCAGACCGCAGACTCCTGTAATGCCTCCGCAAGTCTGGTTTGCTTATTTTGAAGATGCTCCGAGGGCTGGAGCACCTCTCCTGTGAGGACAGGCTGAGCCACTTGGGGTTGTTCAGCGGTTGTGTAGTGATAGGACAAGGGGTAACGATTTTGAACTGGAAGAGGGGAGACTGAGATGAGATCTGAGGCAGAAATCCTTTGCTGTGAGGGGGGTGAGCCCCTGGCCCAGGTTGCCCAGAGCAGCTGTGGCTGCCCCATCCCTGGAGGGGTTCAAGGCCAGGTTGGACGGGGCTTGGAGCAACCTGGGCTGGTGGGAGGTGTCCCTGCCCAGGGCAGGGGGTGGCACTGGGTGGTCTCTAGGGTCCCTTCCTACCCAAACTGTTCTATGATCATGTCAAGATAACCAGAAATCCTAGTTAACTCTCCAGAAAAATGAACCCTCCAACTCTGCTGCTTTTCTTGTTCCATCTGTGCAGACTTACAGATTTGTTTATATTTGCTCCTTCTGTAATTTGATTTATTTCGAAATAGGCCACTAAAACTCTCATGGTCTCTTTACTCTTTCCTAGAAAAACGTGCTCTCTTTATTAGAAAATGTGCTGGATGCTTCTCTCTTAGCCTCCTAGAATTTGTAAGAGAAAATGCTGATTTGAGTCTTAACCTGTCCCATCCACCAGCAAAACTTTTCGACAGGATTGGAGGCACTTTGAGGAATAGTTACCCAGTAATGTACTTCAAAAAACTACAGGAACATGAAACCTCTAAATACTTCCTCCTCGCTTTTTCACAGTATAGTCAGTTTTCTTTGTTAGAAGAAGTTAGGTTAGCTTGTGCATTGCTGCTTGGTTTAGAATAGCACAAGGAATTTTCATTTCTGTCAAGAAGATGCAGATGAAAGGGAACCCTGTTAGGAATCCTCCTCTTTCTTCTGTTCCATTACAGCTGGTTTTACTACACAAGCCTGTATCATTATGAAATAAATTAGAGAAAAAGGTGAGTTCAAAGTCTGTGAGCCTAGACAACAAATACGTTTAATGTGATGATTTATGAGTTTTAGTTTCCAGCCACATGAAGGGAAGAAAAAGCTGGCATTGCCCAAATGCTGCGTTTGGATTTACGGCTGTGCTGACAGGGATGCGGCCTCTGGCACCAGGATGGAGCAAAGTCTCAAATTAATGCTTTTTGAATCTGTGATACATTACTTAAATGTCTTACTGCCACAGACTCTACCACCTCCCCCTGAAAAATAATTGACCTAAGTGCTGTTCTCAGTTCCATGGCTGCTTATTTATATTTCCTCATCAGACTTTAATCGACCCGCACAGTTCAGCTGGTATTCAGCTCAATCCATCCCTGCTGTCAAGAGAAATCTCTCTAGAGATCTTCTAGCTGTTTAAAGCATAAATTAATTTGATCCAGAATGACTTGTACTGGGGTGTTAATATTTCACCACTTTCCAGATAGCTGTGACGGGGATCTGATAATGTCACTTCTCCAAAGGAAAGATGTGTGTTCTTTCCAGCACGTGTTTGTGTTTCTAGGAGGAGGTGATGTGCTAGAAAATAACCTTTGTCCATCAAAAACAGTTTTGTCCATCAAAGAAGAGACTTTTGTTTTCCATCAAGAAGTCCTGTCTGATACAAGCATTAGTTAAGCCATACGGAAAAGATGTGAATTAGCTTTTTTGCAATCAGTGCCAAAGTCAAGACACCGGTAGATTGAGGTGCAGCCGTTTAATTCCTGTCCCCAGTCCCTGACTTTGCAGGAGAGTGCCATCTGCACGCCCTGAGAGGCAAGAGGAGGTAATTTGCTCATCAGCCAGCCTTGTTCACAGCCTGGTACGTAATTGCAAACTGATCATCATAGTGAAAATTAGTATTTCAAGTTATAAATACGGGCCTGTGTCCTGTTCTGCTGCTGCACAGTGGTACAGGAAATTTCCATCAAAGCAGGCTGAGCAGCTGGGGTTTGTAACTCACTCAGCCCCAGAGTGCCACCTTCCAGAGGCCGTAGGTGTTCAGGTCTCATTTGCAAGGATCTCAGTGCCTGGCTGGCAGGTGCCGTCGCACAGAGGTGCTGGCACCAAGGCAGAAAACGAGAAATGACGCATCCACGCTGCTCATTTTAAGCCTGATGTTTCTGGGAAAAAATTGGGAGGAGAGAACAGTCTTTTTGGATAAGAAAACGGTCACATCAGTCGGTTTCAAAGTGTAAAAAGACTCCAAATTCAGGAAGTACCTCTTGCTCTCTAGGCAGGAGAGAAAATCCCTTCCCTTCCGGGGTTTTTGTCAGAGATGCGGGAGTTCTATATTTGTGTGCTTACTCCTTCGTGTGCAGTTAGTTCCCTTCCCTCTTTTAAACCTCTGTGCGTTTGTTCTTTTGATGATGTTGTTAATAGGTTTTGTCCCTTGTCCAGGACCTTAGGAAAAATTGACAGCAATTTTTTTGTCTTGTCCATAGACAGAATTTCCTGTTTGGAAAGTTATTTCACTGTTTGAGTCTCTTCATGGGCTTCTCACAGTCTCTGAAACTGTCTAGATACAACAGTTAAATGCACCAAATTTCTCAGGAACTTAATGATGATTGATCGAGGTGCATTCAATTGTAGTGACACAAAGTACCTCTACAGACCCGGTTTTGTTGAGAAGTAACCCTTGAGCCAGCCACAATGCGTTCTTTACATACAAATTTCAGTACTGAAATTAGGTCAGTTGCCTGATACTCACCTTCAGCCTTTAAATGCCTGGAAATAGTAGAAAAAAGAAGTGAGCACCTTTATTTTGCCCTGATTTGTTCTTGATGACTTTCACTGTTGTTTCCTAGCGCTTCCCTTGATTCTTTTCCAGTCCCTGACTTCTGTTTTTTCTACATCCCAAAATGTCATATAGTATCTAGTCCTTCCTGAAGCAGGTCAAGCCAGAGAAATCAAGTTTTATTTTCAGATGGCCCAATTTCTTTTCATTAACTTGATCAGTCGAGCAAAGAACATCAAAACATACTGCATTTTTATGGATGGATAGAAATTCTCCCCACATAGGGAAGACAACATACGCTAATCACATCTATTCTTGGTTGCCAGTAAGCAAACGGAGACTAAGGAGACAGAAACCCTTAGGAGACTTCTCATAACTGCAGGGTCCTTAGAAGTTATAAAATCATTACATTGGATTGGGAAGTGGTGTGCCTGTCTCCACTGGAAAGAGTATAGGGAAGCAGAAAGCCAAATGGTAATTCTTGCCATCAGCTTCAAACCTTAAGATGTAGCCAGGTATAAAGGCCACAGCTTTATAGGCAATATGCAGATGCGTGTATCCAGCTACGATTTTCTTCACAGTCTGTCTAAATACGTGTATGTGCAGCATTCACTGCTCTAAAATTACTTGTTTTCAGGGGGGTGAAGCGGGGCAGTTCTTCTGCTGTCACCCAACCCAAGTTCATTCCTTTTCGGGAAAGAACTGTTCGACAAGACCAGTCCAGAACAGTGCTTCAACTCCAAAGTCTGCTTGCCTCTTTCCTGGAAAACACACTGGAAAAAACTCCTGGAATAAGGATAAGGGCTGTTTGTTAAGCACTTGTTCCCGTTCCTGTTGTTCCACTGTGCACAGAGCACACTGCTTCCTAAGGTGTATGTTAAAGGGTTGAATAATATTAAAGGGCTTTCATGTGTCTAGTTGAAAGATCTCTCTCCCCGAGAGTTTTTATTTTGTAACCTATAGAATTCTTCATCTGACAGCTGCTTGTGGGTTTCTGTTTTGTCACTGTAATAAAATTCCATTTCAGGATCGCATTGTATCAATGACACTTGATAAGGAATATGATGTCGCTGTGGAAGCCATTCGATTAGTCACGCTAATACTTCAGTGAGTATTTTTCAAAACCAATATATTCCCTTTAAAAGTTACCTAAGCCAGTAATATTTAATTGACGTGATTTCTTTGCTTGTGTGATAAAGTGAATCTGTTACTTTACTCTTGGTATGAAGTTGAACTGAATATGTAATAATATGATCATGGAGCTAAAATAAGATATTCCATCTCGTGGAAAACAATCGGCAAAGTATAAAAAAAGTGGTGATGTATTGAGACTATTAGTGCGTCAGTTGTTGTGCAAGAATGCCAAAGGGCATTTCTACCTTTTGCCAAGAGCGAAATGATTGTCCTCCCCAGAACAAGTATCCATGGGATATATTCGCTAAAATAACTAGGCAAAGATCCAGCGTTAGGAGGGTGGGTTACCTGACACAGCTGTAAAGGGAGCTGACAGGGAAAAGCTGCTGGCCTCAGCACCCTGGTCTGGGTCCGTGGAGGTGGCGGTGGTGGCCTGCACTGAGACCCTCGGCCGTGCAGGAGGAGACAGGCTGCCAGCCCCCAGCTGTTCTGACAGAGATGCAGCGGCTTCCCCGAGGCCAGGACGCAGCCCAAAGCTGCCTGCTAAGCTTTTACGATATATACATTAAAGCCTACGTTAAAGAAAACCTGGGTTACAAACAGATGCACAGAATTCCTGCACCATATTTTATACCCAGTGGCTTCACTTTGAAGAATGGTTTTGGACATGTAGGATTTGGATGAAAGATTAGACGAGCTTTTCCTCTGGGCACTCTGCTTTACAGATATTAGACTTGTAATATTAGGAAGAAAGGAAATCTTGTATTCGCTGTTACGTTTTTAAAGCAAATATAACAAATATGATTAGAAATGAGATGTAGAAGACATCTATTGCCCACACTATTAGCAACGTTTGGGAACACAGTAAGATTTTAGGTCAAAAATACCTTTTTTTTTTTTTCCTGTCCTGTTTTCCCTTTGGTTGCATGATGAAAACACAGCTAAATGCATTTAGCACGAGAAGAATGTGGGTCATGTTGAACAGCACAGGGCAATATTCTGGCAGGTAGAAACTTCAAAAAGATGTCATGAATAATCATCATGGTCAATGACCAATTAAAATTCATTTGTAGTATCAAGCCTAATGATGTGTGGAGTCCTGATACGTAAATGTTTCTGATGAATGCTGACTAAACAAGGGGGGCAGTAATATTCCTGTATGTGACAGTGGTGATATTTTGATACCATTGATGGAATATAATTATTCCACGGCTCACAGCATTTTTCAAGAATACTGCTGAAAAACGGAAGTTTTTCTGAGTTTCAGAAAACTCAAACACAAAATCTACCTTGAGCTCAGAAACTGCAGAAGCCCCAACTATGTCATTTATCCAAGACAAGGGTAAAAGGTGGCTTGTCCTTGTCAATAAATAATTACAGAAAACAAAGTTTTCATCATCTTCCATCCAGCACAGCAGGGTACAATCCGATTCAGTTCCTTGATGTTGAAAATGAAGTCTATATCGAGTCAGCGCAATAACGTCTGTAAAAGTGATGGACAATTTGTTGTCTCAGCATTACTGTCGTTCTAAAGGCACGCCATGATTCAATCCTAAAGCGATTATGTGTTGATTTGACTGGGGATGCCCAGTGCTAGTTCTGTGTCCCCACTTTGTGGGTGATTTGGTTTCGTTTTCTACTTAACTCCTGAGAATGGAGTAGGCCGAGAGGCTGAAGCAGTTTTTCCTAGTCCCAGATTTGAATACTTCAAAAATGAAAAGCTTTGAAAGCAAACAGACGTTGCTGTAGAAGTAACTAAGTTTAAGCAAGTGATTAAATTTTTCTCGTGTAACATTCTAGGTTTTTCATTTAATAATGTTTGATAATAAGTGTTTGGCATCTTGCAATATATGCACTGTAGTTGCTGTGATTGTCTAAGTAATTAAGCAGGGCAAGATTTGTAAGCAGTGGTGATGGTTTTTTCATAATATTATTTTATATGTATATATTGATAAAACTGGGAGAAGGAAATTAGACAAACTTCCAGTCTTAGAGACCCTCTGAATATCTGTATTTGGAAATTGCCCCAAAGATCCTTGCAGTCAGTGTTCAGCCATTCAGGCTTTTGTCTGAGGGAGCTGAATCTCGTAGCTGTCGGAAGTTAGTTACGGGAGGCGAGGGGATTGAAGTTATGCGTTTGGTTTAGTTCAGGTGTTGCTTTCTGACTCTTTCAGTGGAAGCGAAGAAGCCCTGTCGAATGAAGACTGTGAGAATGTGTATCACTTGGTGTATTCCGCACACCGGCCTGTTGCAGTAGCAGCTGGAGAATTCCTTCACAAAAAGTAAGTTTTCAGTTGCCCTGGAATAAGGCCAGATTTGCGAATGCTTCCTAGTAGAGGTAAGAGCAAAAGGCAAAGCAGCAGTAGAGGGAAATATTCCAATTTAGCCAATCGTATATTTAATTTAAAACAGAGACTTATTCTCTTGTTTAAATTCAAGACCTAGAGACTGAAGAAACTGGATTTACGTTCTTATTTTTTTTATTGCTCTAGAAGTCAGATAACTTTTCCTAACTCCTCAAAGGCTCAATATACGAAGGCTGCGTAAACCTCTAAAGTCGATTTAAATCCTCCAGCTCTTGCTGAATTACTGTTGTGATAAAGCATATAGGACCTATACAACCCTGATGGTCTGCCTGATAGGCAGTCATCATTTTTACGAAGTTTTAAACCAGTTTATTTAAAAATTGTGAACTTGAGAGCTTTTCATGTGGTAATAATTAAGAAATTTGTTTCTAAACTCACTGGCTTCCCCTAAATATACGTTACGCCATGGTTACATCTTTCACGTACCCGCTACGCCAGAGGAAATGAGCTAGCTTTTCCATGGAAGTGAATCATACCGCATCAGTAAATATCACCGGGACAGTGCCGCATCATAGTAATTAACCTTTTCATTCTAATGTTTGCAGTTAAAAGTCTCTTAGCTGTAATTTTATTTTTTCCCCTCGTGGGTTGTAACATTAGAGTTCTTTAATATAAAGTATTTACATCAGGTTCAGGTTATCTAGTTTTTCATGCCAAGACACATGATAGAAGAAATTACATAAAAACATCCGTTGTCCCTTGCCAGTGTTCTAATTTTTTTTGTGTTTTATTAGTGATTTAGAAGTCCGCGTTGTAATTGTAATTATTTTTTTTTAATATATACTGAAATTCCTTTGTTAATCAACGTGTGATAAAATAATTTTGAAAAATGCCTCGAAGGTAAATGAAGACATACCTTCACCTTAGGGCGCTTAGCATAAAGACAAAACTTTACTCTAACTTTTCTTTACAATGAGATACTGTGCTGCGTTCTAGAAACGTCTCTCCAGGTAAACTGCATTGAGAGAAGATTGTCCCATTCCTAACACTCATTTTCTCTTGGCTTCTGCTAACACTTCAGAGCTGGTGCGCCATTTAAATAAGTTAGAATCTTCTTGAGGCATTGGAGGTGGGATTTATCTCACCTGATTTTATACATGTAAATATCGCTTTCTACGTGTAAGCTAGTCATTAGGCTTTCTCTCTGTAGTTAGCACAGGAAAGCAAATAGTACAGAGGATCACTGACTCAACCCTGAGTGCATGTTTTCATGTTGCAGCGCCTGCAGAGGGGCTCATTTCTTAGCTATGAAGATAAGCTGGGGGGAAGAGGTGATGTCTTTAACTAAAATACAACATTTGTGGGTAACTCATCCTTCTCTTCTCAGTGAATCATAGTAGTGAAATCAGAATATTGTGTTTCACGTTTCTAATGTGCTTTGTGACTGCAGTTTCACCGTAAAAGCAAGGAACAGTTTTCAGCCTTCTCAAAGTAAGACCATCCTTGCTGTAACTGCAACGTAGGCACATCTGAGATCTCTTAAAGCGAGCAAATTTGAACGTTGAGAGTTGTTTGGAATTAGCCGTGCATCAAGGAACTCAGTGCAGAGTTTTACCCAAAAAAAACCCCGCAGCGATGACTGGTAGCTTGCTTTATACTTTGTGCTGCTGTTGGTACCTGAGGTTGGTTGTTTAATGGGATGTCAAGTTTGTTGGTACCGAATCCCAGTCAGTGTGACCACACTGGAGACACGACCTTTGTTCTTAAGGCACTAGTGGAATCAGTGCTACCACCGTTGTAAGACTTGGTAAGTTAAAAAGGCAAAACTATACAAATTATGTAATTCCAGCCCTGTGAACTTGAAGTCTCTGAAGATAAATTCACCTCTTCAGACAGGCAGAGGTCATGCCCTCTTTCCCTTGAAAGAAGTAGCTTGAGATACTTTCACTGTGTTTTATGAACAAGCCTACTATATCAAGAATGAATGCTCATCATGTTATTGCAGGAATGAGATGTGTTTTGATAAACATGATAGCTCCTTTTGCTTATTTTTAGACTGTTCAGCAGACATGATCCCCAAGCTGAAGAGGCTCTAGCAAAGAGGAGGGGGCGAAATAGTCCAAATGGAAACCTTATTAGAATGTTGGTTCTTTTCTTTCTTGAAAGTGAGGTAAAAAATTCATTTTTAACCTTTACATGCTTAATAGAACCTGGAACTTAAGTAATGATTTATCAACATACGGTAACAAGTTGTCTTTCTTTTCCTTTTTTTTTCCATAATTTCAGAAATCCTGTATGCCCTTTACCCTGCCCCCCATTTCCTTGTCCATCAAGCAAATTCAACTCAGAATCTTCTTCATGGTTTATTTTGCTCTTACATGTCCCTGCTGTACTCAGTTCTGTGTCGCTGGTAGGATGGTGGCTACCAGGATTCATTGCTTCATAGAAATGTAACGGGTTCTTTTTTAAGATAACCGTGTAAGGGCTATACCTCTGGAGTTAATCTTTATGGAGTAAGATAATTTGAACCGGAAAGGAACAAAAATGACATAATGTTTCAAATTATGATTAGAATTGTAGAATAATTCAGAGCGGGAAGGACTTGCGTGTCGTTAGCTCCAAGCAGAGTCAGCTGTGAGATCAGAGGAGGTTGTTCAGGGCTTGGTGCAGTTGCAGCTTGAAACCGTCGGAGGATGGGGACCTCAGGTGCACGTGTGATGACATGAAGTGTTTGATGGACACATTCAGGATGGGGTTGTGCCCAGAGTTTATGGCTATAGAGATACGGATATGGGAAGTTTTATGGTAGACATACTAATAGTAATTCAGGTGGAGAATGGCAGTGGAGTGGAGGAAAGATAAAGGTACAGGATGCTCTGAAGGTAGAGGGGGAAAGGTTTGGTAATCAATAGGCGGCAAAGGAAGACTGAAAGAAAGGAATGACAGAAATGTTTCTCTACAGAAGGGAGGGTAATATATTTTGTGTAAAAAGCAAAAGGAAAGGTGTTGCAATTGGGTATTTTAATTGTTATGACGCCTTGAACAAGAAACTTGACTACAAGAGTGAAAATAAATACAGTCAGAGATGCTGAGAAGGAAGGATAACATTTAGGTACAGTGTTAACGTTTTTTAGAAAGACCTTATAAACCTACAAGTTAGGTCTGGATGAAATGTCACTACTTGTGTGAGCCTTCAGTCTGCTATCTGAACATATTTTTAGTTCCAGCTTCTTAAAAACTTAGATTGTAATGGGTCATTGTATTTCCCAGTGGAAATCATAGAATCATAGGGTTGGAAGGGATCTCTGGAGATCATCTAGTCCAACCCCCCTGCCAGAGCAGGAAATACCTTTGAAATGTGAGTGTGTGTGATTAGGAGTTACCTGGCGTTAAGCTTGTCTCTCCTGAGAAGAAAAGAAGCTCATTTTTGCTCCCAAAGCCGCGATCAGCAAAGTGCCTTCCCATGTAAGCCGTGTGCTGCTCCCTGAGATCGCTCCTCTCTCAGGGCCAGTTTTTGCTATTGCTGTCTTTGAGAGTTGTCAGAAACAAAGTGAAATAGTATAGCGCCAGTTTTAATAAAGAGTTAGAGAACTGGGAGTTTCCCTCTGCACAGGACTAGAAGATGCAAGCGCTGCAATCCGGAAGAGGGAACAGGGCAGGCTGTGACAAGCAGCAGTAAGCTCTGTGGCATGTTGCCCGACGCTGTCAGGAACAGGAGGGTGGGTAAATGCGCTGACACCTCCTGCCCTGCGCTCTGAGATGTTTAAGTCCCATGTCCGGCAGGCAAATCCGAACTGCATATTGTGCTTGTTACTTTTTGATAGTGGTTAAAGATCAGTTTCTAAAACAGCAAAAGCCCATGGATTAGTTTTCTCACTTTACAACAGTTCTGTTAATTCACAGAAAAACATTTTTTGCAGTTAAAGTTAGTGTTGATTCTATACCTCCTGAAATCAGTAGGATTTCTGCTACTGTTTTCTGAGCATGTAGCAACATGTATTAAAAGTAAATGCCTGTTCAAGACGCATATTTTACAACTCTCTCTTCATCTCATGTCCAACCACCTCTCCTTTTTATAATGCAGTAAGGAAGCGAGGAAAGGTAAGGTTAAGGTCAGGTTACGGCTTCTAGGTCAAAACTCCAAGAGAGATTTTTCACAAACAAGCTGCCTTGTGGAAAAGAAGCTCAATTTGGTCTTATTCCATTTTCTATTAAAACATAGCCCCGTTGTTGTGCAGTTGTATCATTCAGTTGGAAGACGACCTTCCAGAGTTAGCGTCTGAATTGTCTTTCCAACTACCGCACGAGTATATGCCCAGGACACTCTCTGTGGCCAAGTGGTTGTGAAAGGTGAAGAGCTGCTGCTTGCACCAGAACGCTGTGCTGATGGTTGCTTTGGATTTTCCAGCTGCATGAACACGCGGCCTATCTGGTGGACAGTTTGTGGGAGAGCTCCCAAGAGCTGTTGAAAGACTGGGAATGTATGACCGAATTGCTCTTGGAGGAACCAGTCCAAGGAGAAGAAGGTATTTGTTTAACCTGTAGACTCCATTGATATTGCACAATGTTGTTAATCACTCCTTAAAAAGATGTTTCACTGTGGGCGATAGAGGTGTTTATGTTGTGGTTTGTGTAGAAAGCATGTTTGAAGACGATTTTAGTTTAATCCATTTTTAATGCACTTTGCTTCAAAAGCAGCATTTTCATACTCTGTTTTTCATCTTGTGAAGCCTGCTGTACTGTGGTTCCTTAATATTAAAGGCTGGAAGGACTTCTGTTCTGAATGTTTAAATAACTAGTGTATATATGAACATTTCAATAAATTAAATAGCTAATACAATTTTGAATAAACAAGCACTGCAGATGGTAATTAAATATGGAGCTTTTCCAGACAGTGTTAAAACCTAATGAATTCTCAAGAGGAAAAAAAAAAAGAGGGGGATTCTTTCACCGTTAGTTTTGAATCTCCTTTTGCTAATAATAGATCTGTGTGCACGAGGTAGCCAGGGAGGTTGGTGACAGAGTCCCTCATGGTGATGAATGTCATTCAAGATGCTTTATTTTCCTTCAGGAATACCCTAATAATACCCTTCCCTCCTCTTCAGGGACCTTCGCAGGGTTTAGGCGGTTGAAAAACCGATGTACTCCTACTGCCTCCTAGCACGATGTGCGCATCTCAGCATTTCAAAATCTGACTTTTTGGTATCCACTGAATTTCCTTAGGAAATTGCGCACTTTGTTTCTCTGTTTCTACGGAGCCTAATAGAAACAAAGCCTAGTAGATCAAGCCTAGCTTGATCCTCTAGATGTGACCAGAAGTATTTCCTGAAGATCAGAAATAACACTTCATGATGATGAGAATATTGTATAAGGAAGTGACAGTGAACAGTCAGTTGCTCTCTGTCCACCATGACGCTCTTTATTTTGTAGATCTTTGTTCATTCATCCTTTTTCCAGACTACATTTCTCTGGACTTCTTTCAGTTCTGCCGTATTCATTTTGAGATGATGTGAAAGAGCAAGAAAGAAAGCCTTGGCTTCATAAATGGGACAAAATGGCGTTGTCTCCGTTGTTCTCTATTCCCTGTGTTTTACAACTGCTTTCACAGATTTGTCGTCTCTAAGATGTCTGGCAGGCACATCGGAGCTGACGTTACGTGTTCTTTTCCCTCCATAGCAATGTCTGACCGGCAGGAGAGCGCTCTGATTGAGTTGATGGTGTGTACTATCAGACAAGCTGCTGAAGCACATCCTCCAGTAGGCAGAGGCACTGGCAAGAGAGTAAGTGGTGCTGCCGAAGGTAGCTCGGACCTCTCTCTCTTACTGTAGTAACCTAAAATAGCTGTCTACAATGCCACACTTTGATACTTCTAAATTAGATTTTTATAAGTGGTCTTTCTTGTTTCATGGGAACATTTTTGAAGAAAAATAATAGAAATTCTGTTTCTGGACATGTTTGGGGGTTTGTTTGTTTGATTTTGGGTTTTGCATTGCCATGTTAAATAATACAAATTTACAGCATGAAATTTCATTTTTTAAATTATTTTTTAGATTTTCTTTTTATCATAATGTAATATTTTATCATAATGTAACGTACCCACATCTACAGCCCTTAAGTTAAATCTAGATTAGATTTGTAAGCGTAGAGCTCGGGCACAGAACAACATGACCTCTGACTGTCTTCCGTAAAAAGGAATGTGCTGCTAATACGGACATAAAATTTGCAGAAAAAGCCAATGGTATCCTCATCACGAGAGTCGTTAAGTACTGGAACAGAAGCTGAGGGTTTGTGCAGTTTCCATCTTTGGCAGTTTTCAAGACCCAACTGGACAAAGCCCCGAGCACCGCAGTCTGGCCTCTGAGCTGGCTCGGCTTTGAGCAGGAGGGGTGGGACTGGGACCAACCTGAATGCGTCTGAGGTTTTATGTATCCATCCTCTTCGGCCTCTTCCACTGAATGCCCTAAAAATTTTAGAATTTGACATTCTGGCCATTTTGCAGTCTACCTGCCTCCTTAATTTATTTTATAGAGGCTGCTTGGGGGTCGGTGGAAGTCCGTTCCTAAGGCTGGGCTGCACTTTTAAGCGTTTCAGTATAAGTCATAAGGTCAGGGTGACCAACAGGCTTTCAGCTGTATTCTCCATGAATACAGCATCCATGTTCCAAAAGAGTCTAAGCTTCCCAAATGTATTTCCCTGATTTTTGGTAGTCCCACTCTTTTTTACATTAGACTAAAAGGAAATAAACCCATGTGAATGTTTGGTATTTCTGTTAGGTTCTGTTCGGAATGATCATAACTAGCGCATTAAAGAAAGCCACAGACTTAATGAAGGTGAAATCTGGAGATAGATTAGCATTCTTTATTGCTAAACTAAATGCAGTTACTTAGCTTCTTAATTTTTACGTGCCAAAAGCAGATTAGCCTCATGTCCAGAAACAGCACCCCAGGAAAAGCTCCAAGGAACCATCAGTTTAGACATGCTTTATGTACCTTAATTTATAAAGCATATTCTAGGAAATTTGTAATTTATTAAAACATTTCGGGGGGAGGGGGGAGTCTATGAAAGCACTTACTCAAATTTACACAAGCAGTTGTTATCCTGTGTTACCAAAACTGTATTGGAAGCACAGCTTAACTGTGTTTTGTCTCTAGCTGCAAACTGTTCTAGCAGACAAAGCAACCTTTAAATTTAACAAAAATTTCATCTTTGTATTTTCTGTTTGGAGCACCGACTAATGTCACTATTAGCTTTCTGGGTGTTTTTTCTATCTCGAGAGGTCTACAGTTCAGTTCACTTAGGTTCAGCAAATTGCTTAGTCTTAGATTTTCAACGTCTGTATTTCTTCACCTTCTGAAGGATGATGAAGAGAGCCTTGAGACCATCCTAGGGACCCAGATTAATTCATAGCACCGCTGAATTAGCAACACTGGTCACCAGAACACGGCTGGGTTGTTAGGAGGTGGGAGCCTGACTGCATTTGTGCTACCTTCCGATGCGCTGGCAGCTTTTGCCGGCGCGTGTGGAGTCGGTACAGGAATTGCGGTTGCTGCTGTATGTATCCAGCTGTCTGCCATCTACTGTGGAAGTGGTTTCTTACCCTGGTTACAGATCTGTTCCCCTTCACTCCATGGTTGGTTTGGATTCCTGCTGACTCAGTCGGCTACCTGTCATCCAAGCACATGTTTTGTTTCCAGCTGCTCCTCCTCGCCTACAGAGGGATGTAGTTATGACATTCAGCTTTTGCTTCTTTTCAGTTAGATCATGAGTTGTGGGATGGTAACTGCAGGGATCTCTGACTTGTCAGGAGAGGTTTGTCGTGTTCTCATGATCTCGCTAGCATATTCTCTGAGTTGAAATGGGAGCAGATTTCTAATTATGCGCTCACCTTCTTGTGAAATAGTTTCTTCTCTGACTTTAGCTTGTAACCCTTATTGTGCAGTCTGGCAGCTTTGCTATACATAAATCATTAGCTGACTTGAGTATTTTATTATCATTATTTGTTTTCAAAAGCATTCTCTCCTTTTCTGAAGCCAAGAAGCCAGATCTAAGCTTTTACGAAGCATGCTGTTTTGATTATTGTCTCTCTGTTCACTGTTTCAAGGTGGTTTTGCTATGACAGCATTAGTAGCTTCAGAGTATCTGTCACTGAAATTTGTAAATGAGTTCTGTGAACTTGGATGTATGTTCTCACTGAGAATTACATTCCAGTTCAGACATGAGGCCGTGAATCTGCTAATGAAAATCACTCTCACAGTGTGGTTTGGTTTTGGTTTTCTTAATTATACTTCAGTTCGCCCTGAGGTCTTACATTAACACTTTGTTTAGTGTGTGAAAGCCAGAGCTCAATTCGCTTGGAAGCAATAGCAAAACTTCCACTGACTTGGGTTATATTTGAATTTCAATCCTAAAAAAACGTTGATGTGTCGAGACAATATCTTGCTGTATGATGTGATATTTCCCTTTCCAGTCATGGCTTCTTAGGACACATGGTCCTCCCATTTAATCACTCTTCAGTCCAAATGTGTTTGGGTTTTTTATTCCCTCTTCTTTTGATTTATTAAAAATACACCTGCATGGATTTTGTTTGTAATACAAACCTTAAAAAAACTAATGAATGCCATATGCAGAAATTGTATTTACTTTATGTTTTCTTGATCACTTGCAGGTCTTGACAGCAAAAGAAAGGAAAACTCAGATAGATGACAGAAATAAATTGACTGAGCATTTCATTATTGCACTTCCTATGTTGCTATCAAAGGTACATTTTTCAACAAAATAAATCACTGGTATTTACAACTGTCTTTAAACTTTTTCATTCTGTAGTGCAGGTGTTTATTTTTACTTCACTGGTTTTTTGCTTTGTTTCAATGATGTTCTAGTATTCCGCTGATGCCGAGAAGGTTGCAAATCTCCTGCAGATCCCTCAGTATTTTGATCTGGAAATCTATAGCACGGGCAGAATGGAAAAGGTACAGTACATTGGGCAAGAAGTCTGCTTGCCTCCAAGTATCTGATTGCTCTCCTAGTCACACAGTACTGTGCCTTCATATTAGTAATCTAACCTTGATTGGCTGTATTCTTTGAATGACTTTTTCTTTGAGTTTCATTGTTCACGTAAGGAGGAAGCTGAACTTCTTTTCTGCTCTACAGCATCTGGATGCCTTACTGAAACAGATCAAGTTTGTTGTGGAAAAGCATGTGGAATCAGATGTTCTCGAAGCCTGCAGCAAAACCTACAGCATACTCTGTAGTGAAGAATATACGATCCAGAACAGAGTTGACATAGCCCACAGCCAACTTATTGATGAATTTGTGGATCGATTCAACCATTCTGTAGAGGATCTGCTGCAGGAGGTTTGTTTTCTTAAAATGAATTTAGTTAGGCTACCTAAATATGCTATGATAAACTGCTGAAAAACATTCTTGCCAAGTCATGAAATTATCCCTCCCAAGACGTAGTACAGCAGCAACTTTTTCATAATTATTTGGAGCTATTTCTCTATGTAGAAAATCCCTTGGACTAGCCATTAAGCCTGCAAAACATCGAAGCTGTAAAACAAAGACCATGGGACAATCCTGCTTCTGAAAATTTAGTCTAGTATTTAACCAGTCCACATAAGAAATTAAGTGGATGAATGCGTGAAAGCTGATGCAGAGAAAGGCGCATTTACATTAATGCGTGTGGTGATTCCAGTAGTCCCAAATGGATATGCAGGCAGCAGAATCAAGATTGGATTATGCCTTGAATGGAAGAGAGGATTTAGTAAAATATTTATAACGGCATATTGAAAGAGCTCTGGAAAGAATGAAATAAAGATACAGGTCTGAAACCTGGAGGTACCTGGGATTTACTTGTAAGAATTTGTCCTTCAAAATGCATAAGACAGAATACATTAAATAAGAATGGAAACCTTACTCGTTTTTTTCTTGCTTTACATCAATTTAACTTTGTGTAGCGCTACTTAATTTGTTGTAATTCTCATGCTTTTTAAACATAACTTAAGGGCTGCATAGATCTTTTTCTGCGCTTCTAGTCATGCACTGCACTGTGGCAGATACAGTTAATTTTTTATATACATTTAGAGGAAGTTAAGCTACAGTCTCTATTTTAGAATTGCATATTACAGAAAATAAGCTTTTTTTTCTAACTTTAAGTAATAAGCCCCATACAGGCATACTGTATATATGCCTTGTCGCATTGCAGAGTAAATAACAATTTTTCTGTTGCTGTAGGAATGTACATGAGTAGAAAAGGCAGTGCGTGCAGGGAGCCGGCACCCCACAACTCAGAGGAGTTAGTGCACCACTATACGTGCTTTGATAGAATACGTTTACTTTGCTGTCTACCTGCCTGCCGGTTTATATGTACTTCCTCGGAAACTTCTGAGCACAACCTGAAAAGACATTCCAGAATTTGTGCTACGTCTCTGCCATCTGCATGTGGGAAGGGAATCCTTTCAGCTAATGCCACACTGCATGTCTTAGCCCTCTGCTTTAATAGCCATGGGTTTTTGAAGTTCCTCGCCGCTGGCCAACGGGACCAAAAACTCTGTGACAAAAACCTTGGGCAATCTGTTGCTGACTTGGGTAGCAAAAAGGGCTCAAGTTGGACTGCCAGCACAAAGATCCAGCTTCAGGACCAGCCGAGTGCTCCGCACCAGGTGCCCTGCTACTGGTCACCGTAAATAGCGGCCTTTGCTTTTTCCATTGGTACCCACTGACAGAGGTTTAGGAACTCTGGTGAGGTCCTCACTATCCACGCATCCCAGCACCAGGGTTCAGTCTGGCTCTGTATGCAGGGACCAATCTCCCATGTTGTTCCTCCAAACCGGGCTCTTGGAGAATCTTCAGCTTGTGTCTCCATAGCCAAGCTCAGATCAGCAAAAAGCATCTCATTCCCACTGTTTTGCCTCGAGATGAAAGGAAGTGCCTATGGGCTTTTTCAAGAATCAGACCAAGAAGCAAGTGGAATCCCAGTTCTTTGACACTGACTTCCCATTTCTGTTATACTCTCTTGTCGTAAGACATTATTTTTCTCATAGTTTTTACCTTGGAACTTCTCCAAAGCAAATGCCACGTTTGTTCTCTCTGGAGACAGTTGTGTAACAGCCAGCGTAACAGACAGACATTAGGTCTGTCTGAGGATGTGTAGCTTTTTTGGAAGAGCCCCCTTGAACTTTCCACACTGTTCTGCTGTATAGACGTTACTCATCTGTGGATCCGTTCAAGGATTGAGAGGTGGAATTCTGTTCCCTGGATAGTTTCACCCAAGAAAAGATCCACTCACCATTTTATTAGTATTGCTGAGACACCCATGGATAATTTTTTCAACCATAGTCCCAAACTCAGTTAGCAAATACAGGAACACTTAGATCTCTCCTGCAGTACTGCAGCTGCTCTTTCTGTGACTTACCCATTCTCCTCCACACAGCAGCTTTGAGAACCAGTCCTCTAGTCCTGTCAGCCCCTTTTCTGCCATCCACGTACCCTTCTGGAAGCCAGCAGTCCAGTTAGTGTTGAGTTTGGTTTACTACAGCATTGGTCCTCTTGTTCTTGTGTTCTCTGGTCTGAGGAGACCCAGTGCTGCCCTGCCCTTCGCTGCCTCGCAGTCCCTCGCTGGGTGTTCTCAGAAGCCCTGCTCAGGGAGTCCCCTTCCACAGGCAGCGTCGTCTGTGGGCCTCAGAGAACCACGTTCCAACACTGCAAGAAGTAAAGATGAAAGGAGATTGGAAATCTACTTCTCTTCCACCCCCAGCCCAAATTCCAGATCAGTTATGCCAGCAAAGCATTTGGGTCCGGCTGTTTTAGACTGGGGATACAAGAATATTGAGAGAGTTCAGAAAACACACTCCATATTTTAGGTGCTGGTCTGCAGTCCTGTCCTCTCCCGCTCTGCCGTTGCTTGAAAGATGCCTCTGGCATCACCTTTTTCCCAAGGGGAATCGGGTGAGAGCAACGAGATGCTGGGATTCCTAAACGACTTCCCACCAGTCTTCTCGGGAGAAATGAAGTAGGGGAGAAAAACTTTTTTCCTTCGGTTTTCCTTTATTCCTAACAGCTGTTGAATGGGGAAGCCAGCAGCTGCTTATTCCTGCTCCATTTCCCTTCGCTTCTCTTTATGCAGCGCTGTGGTGCGGAAAGCCCTGAAGGATGCACTGGGACTCCTGGGCAGAGAACGAAGGCTGGGCTCATGGAGGATCGTGGGCCAGCGGCACCAAAATACTTCTGACGTGTCCCCTTCCTTTACCCCGCTTGGGAAGGGGCAGAGAAACGCAAGCAAGGGCTTGGGATCTTTGTGAATATTCACTTGCATGGGAGAGGCGTGAGGACTGAGGTTCTCAGAGAGAAGCTGTGTCTGAAAGTCATATGGGAAATGAAGAATCAAGAGGTTTAGATCCCTAAGGAAAAGGGAGGGTGGAGGTCAGGCATGTGACAGAGAGAGAGATGTGGAGACAAAACCAAGAGAAATGCAGGAGAAAGCAAGAAAGAGAACAGTGGTAGCAAGGATTTAAAATTTTGGCCTTTGTGTTATTCTTTGCTGGGGTAGAAAAATTAATTTTAATAAATCTATTTTATCATTTTAAAGAGATTTTAAATTAAAAATTGTGCATACTTGTACCCAAGCAAGTACCCCACTGCTTTATGGCTTCCCACTAAGTTTATAATGAGAGAAACATTGACTGACAACTGCATCTGAAGGCAGGAAATGTCTTAATTGTTAGGCTTTCAGATGGGAAAAAATGATCAAAACGAAATGGAGAAGAATTGTTGTAAGGGATTTTCCTGGTTGAGAAAGGTTTGCAAGTTCCTTATTTCCATTTGTTTCACTAAGAGAATTTGCTGTTCAGTTTGCATAAATCTTAGGGTAACGCTATTTTAAAATGCCAGAAAGAAAAAATTAAATTTAAATGAAATGTTTTGATTGATTGTGCAGTATTTATTCCTGGACTGTTGTTTCTCCAGATTTGCAAAATCTAAATTTAAAAAAACCCCACCCTTCCATCCAGTTGTGAATGCCTGTCAGTCTGGGCGCGGGATGTGCTTGTCATGCATTACAGTGCCTAACACCGCGAACAGCAGGGGAGGATAGGAAAAGAAAGACAACTTCCCACTGAGCATTTTAAAAAAAACTTGCTGTCGACACCTGCAGGTTTCTGGTGTGGAGCAAGGCAAGCTTTTGGTTAAGTCCTTCTTGTAAAATATGGTAGAACTCAGATTTTGTTCTTGGGAATGATCTGTACTGCTAGAGGATGCTGGTTTAAGTATTAACACAGCGATACTGCTGAAGGTCGTCAGATGATTTTGCTTATTTCGTAGTGCTATGCAGTGGTTATTTAAATATTGTTATTATGGAATCTAGATAAAAGTCATTGGAAAATTTGGAGTCTGTTTTGGTGTCAGCATAAACCCTCCCCGTGCAGTAAGGTGCTGTGCTGGCTTGCTGCACTCTCTTAATGGATTTCCTTTCATTTCCAGGGAGAAGAAGCTGATGATGACGACATATACAATGTGCTCTCCACACTGAAGAGGTTAACCTCTTTTCACAAGTAGGTGATTTTTTTTTTTCCCCCCCTCAGAAATCTACTATGTTAATTTTGTCATTTTGGCAAGTATCAGTAGATGTCTAGTGTTAAGAAATAAGAAAATATATGACCTGAAATACAAAAGAGAGGTTGTTGAACGATTGGTGGTATTTGTCAGTGTAACTGTTTGGGTTACCCTGGCTCCTTGCTTAGTTAATGCCATTACTTCTACAGATGTGATTTGCAAGCGGCGTACCATCCCTTGCACTAAATGCTTTTACAGCTGTGAGTGTCCTACCGAAAGTCGTACTCCCCAGGGCACGAGGGACACTTCGTGCCTCTGGCACCAGTGGATGCAGGCCAAATCCGGGCTTTGAGCCTCAGCTTAGGAGAGCCTTGGAGGAAGTCGTTTCTCTCAATTTCTCAATGCCTTTGAGGTATTTCGCCTCAAAATTATGGAAATCAGTGGTAGTAATAATAATTACTATTATTAGCTTATGATGAGAGTCTGGAAGATGTGTTCTCTTCCTGCAGAAATGCCAGGAAGAGTTTCTAGTTGAATTGTTGGCAAAGTGTAACTGTGTGGATTGCACAGAAACTCCTTCACTTAAGCGTGAGCCGGCTGAGTGGAACCAGGCTCCTGCTGCTCAGGGAGACCTACAGGCACCCTCAAAAGGTGTAGAGCAACCTGGAAAATTTCACTTGAACTGTGCACAAAGACCTCATCTTCCCCCTCCTCTCCACTGTAGGAAGCAATTGCTCCTGGCCAGCACGTAAGGAAGCTTCGTGTGCAGGTGGCTGGGAGCCACAAATCTTTTCTTCCTCATCACAAGGTGTGAGAGGATCTTGTTTCTGCCACCCTTTTTACACAAATTGTTCTTAGTGATTTCATTTCTCTCTTCTTTCTGTGCTTAGTCTTCGCTTATCCTGAATTCTGCATTGGATCATTGTATGAAATGGTTCTGAAATACCTACTCTTTGTTTCCATTCAACAAGAGTCCCACAGAGATCATTAAATCGTTACTAATTTCCGTAGTGCAGCAGGCTGACACATGTGCAAATTAGGCTTTCGGTCTCCCTGGTAACACGCTGGAGCCACCTCTGCCTTTCCTGAGAGGACTGGTGGCGGCTGCAGTTCACATCCCAGAAAGAAGCACAAATGTTAAGGCTTTTCTGAGGGTCTCCCATATACCTTTTTCCTTTAGGGTTCCAAATCTCTAAAGAATTATTTCAGACTATAAAGAAAGCTTTGTAGAATAACACACAAATCGGGGTTGGGGACAGCTAGCTTCACCTTCAAAAAATAGGAAAGAGAAAAGAATCAAAGCTAAAGAGCTGAGGAGCAGCTGTGTATCATTTCTCAGCCGATTTGTTATTTAGGATTATAGTTCAGGGGGAATTTCTAATTAGTATCTGCTTGCATATAAAGAAGTAATGAAACCTTTTCATTGCTCTGCTGAATGTTATGTCTGATGTGATTCTTTGTGAAAGGAAACAACCATATCATCCAAGACAGAACTTTTGCTGAACCTTTAGCTATGAGATCAGGATCTTAATTCAAAACTTGCATTGAGCGTTCTCATCTCAAAGAACGGTGCCTGTTGTATGATACTGTCATTGTCTGTCATCAGCTGGGAGACAAAAGAAATTAAATCCATGGAACGCGTTGAAACTGCAGGCCAACAACTGATCCCTTTCAGATCTTCTAAAAGTGCACTGATAAAGTAGTTCCTGAGGCTTCGAAAAGGAACAAGTCCCTCTTCTTCCAGTGAGAGAAGCTCCACTGCACCTTATCTCTGCTCGTTTTACCTTGGTAGCTGCTGCTGCTTCATATTTTAGGAAAAAGAAGCCCAGCAAGGTGGAAAAAAAAAACCATGGCAGGGGATTATCAGAAAAGCCTTACAGACCAAAAAGCTTCTACACTGACATTTCCCAAGGCTGAGCTAATCCTCCTTCCGAGAGGGTCATGGCAACAAAGGGCTCCCAGCACGCTTTTTAATTCGTGTCTTTTCATCAAACAAGGGTATCAGTAGCCAATACATTTACTGTTGCAGTGTTTCCTTCCAAGTTCTCAGAGTATAATAATAGATTTTCTTGAGGTCTTCTGAATAGAACACCTGGAATATATACTTGGGCTTTTGTTTTATTTTATTTTTGCCAGGGTCACACTAGTATTTATAGTATTTTTTTCTGTCCCTAAGTACATGGAGACAATTTTTGTATACTGACTCCAGCCCAATTCAACTGAGCTTTCACACACTAACACATCAGTGCTGTGGCAGTTTGTATGCTGCGAATATCGGCATTTCTTATTTAATTACTTCAGTTAATTCAATGCAAGACATGTGAATCTCAGACATCCCCTCCATTACTCTGGATGTGCCCTCTTGATGCCATCTTGTATATAGAAAGTGGTTTCCGATTTAGAAATCGGGATTGTTGGCAGCAGTGTCAGTAATCCTCAAATATGATAGGGAATTTGATTCCTTCTGGCCTCCGCACTGACTTCATGAGCCGGCAGTGGCTGTAGTGACTCTCCAGACACGCGTGGTGGTTTTGTCAGCGTAAGCGTGATCAGTCAGGACACCTCCCAGGTGGGCGCATTCATGGTCAGACCAACAGATTTTCTCTTCCTGTTATAGAAACCCTTTGCTTAACCTTTTTTCCAGTAGTTGACCAGTACGTCCTTCAGACTGAATTACCGAGAGGTTTGTTATATCCAGAAGTAGAAATGGTGATAAATGAAACCTGGGTAGAGAAATGAGACTGTACTAGCGTAGCTGCTCAAAGCCCAAGGTACAGCGTCTTTCGCTTTGTGCTTCTTTAAAAAGAGCAGCAGTTTTGTGGATGGAAAGATCACCTCTTCCAAAAGGAAGTTTTCTAAGCTGCTTCTCGCCACGCTTTCAGAAACACTATGGAACCCGTGCCTTTACTTCATCTGACTATTTGCTGGCAGAAACGCGCCCCAGCAGACAGTGCTATTTATGAGAATGCAAAGAAACCTTTGATGAAATGTTTGGCCTTCTTTTCTGTAATCCATGAAGGCTCTCTGACATGGAAGGGACTAAGGGAAAATTCTGTGCGGTGTGAATTTGCATTCTAGGAGCCTCTGTGTCAATCTGAACCTCTGTGGAGAATTGTATTGTGTCCAAGGTACCTTGATAACTATCGTTTTGGTTGCTAAGTAGTTCAAAAAGAGACAAAGGTGTACCTGAATATGCCTAAATTTAATGTGGCGGCTCTTCTTTAAGGAAGTTTCTATTGAAAAGCCCTATGCAACTTGTACATAGTTAGAATTTTTTGGCTTTGGAAGCTGAAAAGCTCTTCCCAAGTTCAAGCTCAGAGCAAAGAGCTGTCGTGCGGCCCGCTGTCGGGGCACTGGGGCACGTCCCCTCTTGACAGCTGCCTGACACGGGGGGCTCTAAAATGAAAAGGCAGAAATGAGACAGTTTTTCCTCTCCTATTCTCTGTAGGATAATCTATGCTGATATCTGCCTCTGCACACCAAGGAGATTTTACTGCTTTAATTACAGCGCTGTAATTAAGGAGGTACAACTCTGCCTTGCTAGCAACCCTGTGATGTGCTGAAGCAGCATCTCTGTGCTTCATATCACTGTCAGAGGCAGCTCTCTGACAGCCTATAATTTATCTATGAAACACTTTATTTTCATACTTTGAAGACCATCTAGAATCTCAGGCGGGGGGAATATTTTTACATTTTTGTTTCCTTTTTTTTTTTTNTTTTTTTTTTAAGTTTTCCTATTGTTCTATTCGTGGATTTGAATGAGAAGTCAAGATGCACCTCGGCTTAATGACAGAACCTTAGAGCACGTACTTGCTCTCAGCACAAGGGCGTTAATTGTTATGTTTTCTGTGAAACTTTTATCAGTGAGGTTTTCCAGGACTACCGCGCTCCAGAGCAGGAAGCATTTCATCCTAGGGGTTTCAACAGGATCTAGGTATTCCCACTCTTGAGTTCAATCTCTGTCTGTTTCGAACTAGAGAATTACTCTTTCTGGCTGAGCAGGGTAGTTAATTATTTAAACAAAGTCAGGGCAGGCACGAAGGGGTGGGCAAAGTGAGCGTATCTTGGCGCTGAAGGTGCTGGGATGAAAGGGAGCCAGATGCCAGAGACGTGGGTGCTTTATCCAATTTAGACTTGCTGGTTCAGCCTGAGTATCCCTTCTTCCAGGTGAGTATTTGAATCACCAAGTTTCTGATTATTTCTGAGGTGGCTAGCTCTTTTATAAACGTACTATAAACTGTTTCAGATTATCTCAGTCTAATTCCACTGCGGAAAAATGTGTTAAACCTAAATTTATTTATGAGAGAGAATTTTTGTCTTTCAGGCAACCTGATGTTTTGTAGTTTCTTCTGTACTACTCAGTTCTGCATTAAAAAAGCTGTATCATAAGCTGTTGAGGTCTGTAAGGCTGTAGAATGCATGTTGCTAATCTCATTTGTATTCCTCTCGCTGGCGAATCAGGTTGGTACAACTGCAGTGTGAAGGAATGAATGGGGGTGGTAACCACCACCTCTGGCTCACGTACATGTATCTCACATTGTCTTACTTTAGCTATTTCAGGGTATTTAATATCTAGTGATAATGTATATTATTTTTCTCCAAACGATACGGCAGAAAAATATGTAACTTTATTTTGCTTAAAGCCGTTTTTCATTCAGTATGTATTGCTAGAGTTTGGCCATGGCCTCTGCTGCGGTGCCAGAGAAGTGCCTCTGGAGCTCCGTCAATGTTTAGAACCAAAGAGGAGAGAGAATTTAGAGACAACGCTGAGAAGGAGCTTGCAGCTACACTTAAGTAACCTTTAAAGATGTATGGTATGCAGGGATTTTCCCTCCTCCCTACAAAAAATCCTCTGTAGTAAAACATTTTTCCTCAGTTATCAGCAAGCCGAACTTCTGCTTTTAGCCTGGTGTGAACTAACTGCAGCTGCTCTGTCAGCAGGCCGCACGGGCTCCGCTCTGCACAAATCCCAGGGCTCGCTGGGCCGCCGGGTCAGGCTATGTTCTCGCGGTGATGGGGAGTTTTGAGGAACACGACTGATCTCGCTGTATTACCTCTCGTTCTAGCGCCCACGATCTCACAAAATGGGATCTGTTCAGCAACTGCTACAGATTACTAAGAACTGGAATTGAACACGGAGCTATGCCAGAACAGGTACAGTTAGCAACACCCGCACCACGTCATTTGGGGATTCAAAGTTTTAAAGAGTCTAGTCGTTGAGAAATTCAAAAGATTAACGAATGCGACTTCGGTTATTTAGGAAAAACATGGAGCTTGGAATGAAATTTATATTGTAGTGAAGCACTGCCCAGGAGGTGAAAAGTCTTGGATTCTGTGATTTTTGAGCTACTTGTCTTACCTTTCTCACCTGTAAAGTAAGGGATAACTAATGTTCCTGGCTGTGAAAAGCAATGCATAAATCATGATGTTTACACTGAAACCCAACATTTGTAAACCTTGGCTGCAGTTAGGATTATCACAAAGGATTATTGTGCATTGAAGGTAAGATGGAAGCTTAGGAAAAGCAGGAAACAAGAGCATTTAGCAGGGATGCTGGGCAGCCTTTCCACTGGAGTTCTTTCAGTGGACAGATCTTGGACTTTGTTTCCTCCTAGTTCAGTTTTAATTTCTCATGGATGAGCACAAGGAGCTTTTCAGATTCTCCCAAGATTCCGGTTTAAACTGCAGACTGCCTACTCAACATTTCAGCACATTTTAAGTTATAATTTGATTTCGATTAGAAGCCAGTTGTTAATTCTAACTCAATTTCATTTAGAAAAAAAAAATTCTCATGAAATTCGGTAGAAGTATTTTCTAGAAAGGACCACATGGAGGACACGTTGCCACATGCCATGTGACAGTCATGGCTTTAAGATGTGGGACCTTCTGCTACTTAATGCTGGCGTTGTGCTCCCTGGAGGGAAGGGGCCAGCAGATAAAATCTGTCTGTGCAGCTATCAGCCATCTTCAGTTTCTGGGTCTGACAGTGATGTGGCTCCCCACATACTTCTGGAAGATCTTAGGAAAAAAGTTGTGAAATCTGAACTCTCTTCAGTATTTCTTCCCCCAGTCCACTAGAAGGAGTTCGCTGAAAACGAATGGTTTGGTCCTTAGTGACATCTTTCAAAAAAGTATTTTGTGAAGTGATTAGAACTGTTACAAACTTGATTTATTCTGCACAGAACCACAAACTGTTGGAAGCATCTTCAAGCCAAAAAGATTTTGACATTTTTAGCACCTAATATAGATTGGAAATTTTAAAAATACACCATGGATGTTTTTATGGGCACCATAAATGTAAGTCTAGTCTTCTCCATGAGAAAATTTGTATTTTCTCCTTTTTAGAAATTGGGCTACGTGTTCATTTGACAGTGGAACAGATTTCCAAACTGCTTTACTAGTGAAGTCAGGTGTAGAGGTATTTAAACAGATGCTTTTAAACTGAGACATGTAGATGTTGGATTGTACTTCTGTCGCGCTGGGACATCACCTCTTGCTGTACTTAATGCAGAGTTTTCTGTTCTGTTTCCCAGCATTTACACAGTATTTTTTTCACCTGTAGTAGGCTGGTTTCTTATTGCACCAAACCGACTGAGGAAAAACATAATATCCTTGAAAACAAAAAGTACTACCTAAGAGCTTCTCCTATTTCTTCTCCTATTTCTTATAAAATGCGTTATACATTTTACATATGCTTTTCTGATAGGCTTGATGTTTCCAATGTGCTGGGATTCTTTGTGTTCCCTCTGTTACAGATAGTTGTTCAGGCACTGCAGTGTTCCCATTACTCCATTCTCTGGCAGCTGGTGAAAATCACTGAAGGCTCCCCTTCCAAAGTAAGTAGGCTTCTGATCACACAGATTTTACTGAAGAAACACAACTTGCCTAAAAAGGCATTAGACCTGATCCACTGTAACTCCACCCACTATACCGGCATGTTATGTCGTTGTGAAACAGATAGAAACTGTTGGTGTTTTGATTTATTCAGTATTTCAGGATCTATTTAACATCAGGCATGTGTCTAAATAAGCTACACAAACAGCAGGAGCTTGTCTTTATCAGGGTTTTATACTAGCTGGTTTTTATATTCTCCTTGCTGAAGATACTTAATGCACTTTATTGTGAGTACAGCAGTTCGCATGAATGGGTAAGTCATGTTGACAGCGCTCACCTAGTAGTTGTAAGCAATACGGTTCATCTGTACACCGCAGACAGCTTAATGTTTACGTGTATTCACCTTGCTTACCTGTTACTTACATCTTTTCTGCTGCTAAAGAGAAATGTAAGGTTACTAGCAGCGATGGTTGCTAATAAAAAGTAAGTGCATGCAAGTGTCATGCAGTAAGGACAATGGTACATGTAACTTGTTTGTTATACACAGCTTTTCCAGGACCGTTCCTTAGCTCTTTTCCCAATCAGAGGCCAACATCCTGTCTTCTTAGGGCTTTTTCCAAAGTAATACATCAAATTAAAATGGTATGAAAACTGAAATGCTTCCCCATCAGCATCAAAAAGATGCTGTACTAAAGTACTACTAAAATAAGCATTTTATGCCCATAAAAATGATAAAATACATTGTAAATTCTTTGAGTTGAAGACTGACATATGTTGACATTTAAAAATTGCTACTAGACAAAAAGAATAATTGGTGTTCTTTATTCTGGCTTTCGTTCCCATTTTCCCCTTTCAGCTTCTTTAGCTTCTTTCTCTTTCGCATGCTGGTAGTATATCGTATTACATCTTGACCCCTTATAACTGAGAAAACCGAATACATCCCTTTTGTTTTAAATGAACTCTGAATCGCACCATAATAAAGCATCTGCAGTCCTCCTAGCTAGCAGCGTTGTTATGCCGAGGGAGACATTTCACTGGGACAGAAGGGCTAAGTAAGTAACTAGAAGTAAGTCCAGGAGGCCACGCGTTGCTTCAGCCCTTAGGTCCGTAAAACCGACACACCGCATCTCATTCTGGTGCTTCCCTGGTCAGGGCAACCGGGCTGCTGGTTCCTGTGCAGCGACTGCCTCGGGTATGAGGAACCAAGCGCTTGGAGCACCTGGACACTGTCTTCAACACCTTCAGGAAATGTTTCCCCATGTGCTCTTGACTGTTGGGTCTCACCCTCTCCTGAAGGTGCCCAGCAACTCTGTGCTCCTACTTGCTGCCCTTGAGCAGCAACGCTCGGTCCTGCCTTGCTCTGGCTGCAAACGCCGAGGCACAGAGCGTTCGGTAAGCTTCTCATCTCCCTTCACTGCATTTCTCCATTTTTTGGAACTAAACCCAGTAAGTTGCTGCAGTATAACGGAGATGGTGCAGAGTGACAGCTGTCTGCGTTGCTGGAAAAAAGGTTCATGTTTTCTTGTGTCTAACTTATAGCCAAGGAAACACACTTACCCTAAACTACAGCTAGCCACTAACATACACAGCATCTGTCTGCAGAGGACCTGGTCAGAAGCTTTGCCTTTTGGTGTCAAAGTATTAATGCGGACTGTCGTTTGCAGTATTACCATGACGGTCCAGCTAAACTGAAAGAGAAAATACCTTTCTTTATTTCAGTGACTGGGGTTTTCTTATGGACCAGCTTGGTGCAATTGCATGGCTTTGCCTGCTTTTTCAAAATAGAATGCATTTATATGAGACATTGTGTTATGAGATGAATGCGGAATAGCCTCAGTCTTTCATGTATTTCTAATACTATTCTGATTCATGTTAGTTGTAATGTAGTTCACAGGAATGGAAGGAACTATGAAAGCTCCACAGAGAATGACGATTCGAAGTACAAGTCAATTCTGCCTCTGGAATCTCCAGTGAAAATCATATTTAACCTAGGGAGCTGTTATTAAGTTATTGTTTGGGGTTTCAGCCCACCCCCTGCAAGAACACCGAGTGTTCTGCACGCTCAGTTCAGGAGCACAGCAGTAATCCCTGCAGCTCTGCATGCCAGCCCAGCAACCTCAGCTCCGCTCACACACCTGATGTGGTTGTAGCGTTTTGTTCTGTGTGGGGGTTTTCTATCAAACTTCCCATTGGAGTGAAAATAAATCTGATCTGCACTATGTCTGTTGCTTAATCCATTAGGAGATCATTTTTCCCATGGTTGGTTTATAAGCCATGATTTAGGCTTATAAAATTAGCAGATATTAAAGGGGGTCACTTCTAAAGTATGATGTATGGGAAGGCAAAGGCATTAACATGAGCATCTCAAAATGAAAAACAGTGTATTTCACGAGCATTTTTTAAGTATTCAAGCTTTTACAGGAGGATTTCTGACACAGTATTTAATATGGAGGTCCATCCAGCTTTCTAGCGTTCCTTTGCTGGAGCTGCAGTGACCTAAGGACAGAGGGAGGTGATGCGGTATCTTTAGTAGACCAACGCATATAGCTGTAAAAATTAGAGAGGCTTTTGGACATACAAGGCTTTCAGGTTTGAAATAAGAGGAGGAGATTAGAAAGCTGAATACCAGCTGAGAACAGCTGCTTGGTGTCTGTTTAGATCCAGATCGGGTAGACTGTCTCTGAAAGAAAAGGCCATTGGTTCCTCTGGGGGTGGGAGCAGGGGAAGGGGAGGTGGAGGAGAGTTACAAGGAGGGAAGCAGGAGCTGGACAGTGGGGAAGAGAAGGAAGATGAAAGATGAGAAGGCTAATGGGGAGAAGGGATTTTATACTATGTCATAAAACTAATCCTGAGTCCTTGTTTTTCTGTATCCAGGAGATTTATGAATTTTTGTTCTCAGGCTCTTGTTTAGAAGATGGTTTTTTAGATTTCCCTTGAGCATCCAGGCTGAGAGATCAGAGACGGAGGGACTGATCTGTAAGAAATGTTCATCTGCTGCCAGCTGGGTCATTTGTGTGCATTCACGCTGGCAAATAGTAGCTGCTCTGGTTCACCGACTTAGTGACCACGTAGGCATTCACCGCACAGGATAAAGTACACTAACATCTTGGAATTAAGTACAGGATTCAAGGGGGTTAATGCTTCTGTGGGAGTAAGTATTTAGTTTGGTAGCAGCGGGCATATATTGGCAAGTTTTACAGTCCTTAATCAGGTATTCTCTGCATCCATGAGGTGTACGTTTTATTGCAGGGAGTTTGCGGGTGGGATGGGTGGTTCTGGTGTGATTTCTAAGTGAGTTGTTCTTTGAGTAGAGCTCAAAATTGCTTAATAACTCCGTGTATTGGTTCTAGGGTAGAATCATACATGGCAACCCGGGCTATACAATTGGGAACAGAATCTTTTGGGAATGAAGTTATTCTTTATTTGGTATTCGGATGGCTCTTCCAAAAATACAGCCTCTCCCCCAAGAGGGTTGCCCTTGTTTGGAGACTCTCCTGGGTGTTACGCCCGAGCCCAGGGCACATGTATTCCTTTCTGAAGGACGTTGCATGTTACAGCTGTCATGGCTGGGGCTGGGGCTGACGACGTGAGGCTAAGTGTGTTGGTCTGCAGGCTTTACAGGTGTGGCAGCGAAAAACTGTTTGAGGCCTGTGGTTTAAACCTAATTAGAATCAAGTCAGCTCGTTGATTTATTAACAACACATGATTAACCTGCACTCAGTGCAATGCATCTCCAGGATAAGTATCAGCTGTACAGCAGGTAAACCAGAATACTAGACACTTTTACAATGCTGATGAGCAACTAAGAATTTCAAACTACATTTCTGTAGCTGTTCGCAAGTTACTCTAATCCCCTCCCCAAGACACACACGCGATTCGGAGTCACACGTGCACGCGCCCCCTCCCAGGAAATGGGAGGTACAAGCCCCTTGCCCTTCTTCTGGGAGCACGAAGATCCCTGCTTGTGTGGGGCTGCTGTGGGACAGTCCAGTCACATACACGCGTTGGAGGTGCGGGTTCCTGCGTGTCGCACGCCGTGCTGACGGTCCCTCAGATGGACGCAGGCTCCTGGGGCTTCCAGCAGGGCGGGTGTGCCACCAGGCTGCGGCGGTGGCTGCGGTGTTGGGGTGTCTGACTTGGTTGGGCTGCTGCTCTGTTCCAGCCCAGGGTTCCTCTCCACGATCACAAGTGTTCATGCTGCTTTTATGCCTCTTTACAAGGTGACTCCTCCTTTTCTCAAAAGTTTCTTGGCAACCTCCTGGTTACTGTTTAATGTGGTCATTTTAAGCAAATCCATTGTTAACTTTCCTCTTGGTATTACCAGTTTTTAGGCAAACACCTGCTCAGAAGAGGTCGGTTTGGGTGTTCTGTCCCAGGCACTGTTGCACTCTCGTTCTCATCGTATCAGCTGCTGTTTATCCGAGCTGTTACCAAGAGGGTGCTCTGCAGATTCCCCCGCACCGTGTAATATCGTTTGTAGATTACAGTTTTGATCATAGAGTTAAAGAAAGTGATATCAGCAGAAAAACATTTCGAATAAATTGTAATAGAAGGGTGATAATTACTCGTTATTTGAATTAGTAAGAAAGTCCAAGTTCTCTGCCCAATCACAAAGATTCCACCAGTTAACTTAAATACAGCATAGAGTTGGGGCAGAGTTATTTTGAAACTCTTTTTCAAGGTCCTTCAAACTGTTCTTCACGTGAAAAGGGGTTTGAGGATGGTTTCAAAGGAAGCTGGTAGTTTCTCAGCAAGAATTCTCTTGTCTGTAGATCTTGGGGAGCAAGTACAGTCTTGAGGTAGGAGACTTGGGGATTAGATTGTACAGTTGCTGTTGCCATCTAGATTTCTTCACGTATTCAATAAACCAGGTGCCTGGGACCATCATACTGCACACTGTACAGGTGTGTGACAAAAAGGAAATATTTGCAGAAGAATGGAGTCCAAAATCTTAGAACAGTTTAAAAAAACCTCACCCTGAATAGAGCAAACATTCAGAGGCAAGAAAAGGTAAAAGAGTTCTGAATGACCAGCAGCTGGCCCAGCCAAACCCATAGCTATTCCGCAGAATTAAAGAGGGATTTAAAGAACGACAAAGTGACTTGGTGACTTTTTGTATTTATATGGGTACAGTGAAAAAAAGCGCAAAATGCTGAAGGGAAGAAGAGAATCACAAGGTGCAAAGGGCTGGATGGTGTTCCACAGAGGAGTTGAAAGCTAATGGCTCTCGAGCATTGTAAAGTTTGTGGAAGAGTTGGAGTTGCAAGGAGAAGGAACTTAATACTGCAAATAAGTAGTTTTGATGAAAGGCAGTGGGCAAACAGGAAGAAAAGCGCTGGGTTTGGTAGATGGGCCTAGCAAAAGCACAGCATTTCCAAATGGCTTCAATGGAAAACACAAGCTTCGATTTAAAGCTAGCCAATAACTGCAGAATTTTGGATGGCTGTCTTGTGAACACGGTTGTTTGGTTACAGGTGGTGGCAATGTAGTCCTTGCTCTTAGCGGCTCATTCTTGCTCCTGCCACGACTAGTTACATTTGAAGATATTATGCCGGACAGTTCAAGAAAGGGTTATTTTAATCCTGGGTCGCTTCAGTGTGACCCCATGGTTCTACCCCAGCGACCGAGAGCAGAGTACAATTTTTTCATAGCAGTTTTTCTGCTGAAGCCAGTGTACCAGGTAATCACACCTTGGCTGCGTGCCTGAGAATGGTAAATGACTTGAAAATCTAATTCACTTATTTTCTTCCCATTTTCTCTTTTTAAAAGAATTACCTCTCTATAGTAGTCTGGGGACTTCTCCAAATTTAGAACTGTGTTGCACTGTTCAGTCGGGCGTTCTTTTGCTGTCTTTAATCTTGCAAAATGAATCTTTGTCAGTCTGTCAGGAGAGAGGATAATAAATAATGTGTACCTGCGTGTTACTCATTCTTTGACAGAAAAATGGGAGGCATGCCCATTCACTTTTTAACCTCCACATAGGATTTTTCATAGGTTTTAGTTTCTCTGTTGAATTCATTAACATCTAAATGGGAGATAATTGTGATAGAAAGTAGGAAGTTACTAAAGTGATTGTAATCCCAATGTTTAAAGCTGTAAATCAGATTATTATGTAGCGGTGAAGCGATAAGCCTGGCATCAGGCCCAAGTGAAGCCTTGGGCTGGCTGAGAGGAAAGGCAGCCGGCGCAGGGCTGGAGGGCACAGCCCACGGGTCAGACCAGAGGGGACATTTGGTCTTGAGAAGATTGCATTTTTGACTGATAAGGAAACCAGTTGGAATACCAGCTTCTTTCAGACATTAGTATCACGTTGCATTTCAGGTGAATATGTGCATTTAATGTAATTCATCCTCAGTAGCTCATAGCTGATTGATAGATTAGAAAAAAATTGGAAGTGGGAAATCATCACACAAGGGGATGGCTTCTGATGCATTGCACAGGAGATCCGTTCTCTGCTAAAAACTGGTAATTTCTCTCAATCATCAGGGAAGGTAAAGCGAAGGTATTTAAAATGTGGATGACATAGATCAATTGGTAAAGAAAATAGAATTAAAAAAAGAAAGCGGCATTTTAATGCTGGCAAATGGAAGGCCTGCATCTGGGAACAAGAGGGCTGATGAGCAGAAAGGCGTGACGTAGAGCAGAGCTGTCTTGCAGGTCGTGTGATGTCAGAGTAACGCGGTGCACAAAGGGATCCTTGGCGGAACTGTCAAAGAAAAAGTTATTAGGACAAGGAAAGTGGGGTAGCTTACAGCCCTGCGGTGTCCGTATCAGAAAGTCTCACTCCCTCTGTTGAATATTCTGAGGGGTGCGGAGATTTCGGGACACTGGGGGTGCTTCGGCACGCTTGCAGACCTGCCTTCTGCTGGGAACCAGTACAGGAAGAACATATGGACCACAAAAAGGCTTTTCAGTAAACAAAGAATAACAAGATCTTATGACGGGAAGCAGTAAGAAAAGCTAAACGAGAAATGAGACACACGGACCGAACAGCCAGCATAATTAAAAATGGGAATTTTTAGCAAGGCAAATGTTGCATGTACGCTGTGTAGCTTGTTTAGATTTAGGTTGGATGTTCTGTAGGGCACGTTATCTTCCATCTGAAAGCTGATAGAGGTATCATGGAGGGAAGCCTGCCAGCAGTCTCAGTGGGAATTAGTGGCTGTTAGGGTCCCTTCTTTACGTGAAGACCGGGAAGGGAAAAGCCTTTCAAGCAGCGGTGCCAGGGGCAGGTGGGAAGCGGTGCGGTCTGCGGGGCGCGGGCAGCGGGAGGAGAGCCGGGAGCCGGGAGACGCGAGGTGGGGCCGGCAGGAGCGGGCAGGGCAGAAGCACCTCTTCGTGCCGCCGGAGCGGAGCGGCAGCAGCTGCGAATCCCTGCGGACAGAGCTCGTCCTTTCCACGGGACTCGAAGCTGACACAAAGTCCTGGTGATTTCTGGCTCTCGTTTTCTTCCTGGCGGTTGGTTTAGCACTACTGTAAAACAGAGTTGCTATTCCAGTACGTGCCAGGAAGCCATGTACATTGTCAGTACGTTCCGTGGTTACGACAGAATCTTTTCACATCGGAGGGTTCTTTTCCTTCTGTAAGCGATTTGCTGTTTCCATGTGGCTACTTGGAATTATGCTCCGGTATCTTACATTTTGTTTTGATTTGTTTTCACTAGTTTATTTTGTTATCCATAAAAAATAAGGATTCCTCAGAGTGCAGCAGTAATTCCCGCAGGTGAAAGCTTCCCTGTGGCACCTGCCCCTCCCGGGGCCCACAGTTAAAGTACACAGCAGTTGTCCCTCCATCAAGGGGATCCAGAGCAGACATTCTTTTACCATTTCCACCCACAAATCCTTTTCTCTCCAGGTGAACAAACCTCCCTCCTTCTTCCATAAGGCATCAGATTGCTGGGATTTGCATTCGCATTTCCCGTTATCTGCAGTTAGGATAATAGTTGTGTTGAACCTGAGACATTCATTGGTAATTTGCTTTTTTGTTCGTGTTGCTTTATCTGAGTACAGAATTGTTTATAAACCGCCAGGTGGGCTGACCTTGATGTATTAAACTTTTTGTTCTGAAACTGTTACAATTTACATTCAATATAAAATACAGACAACCTAACTCAGGAATGTATTGTTTTATTGTTGTTATTTATTTCAGGGAAACTCTGGGTCATTCCTCTGAAAATGACCGGCTTGTTTCACCCCATGCTCTATGAATAGCCTTTTTTCATGGCCTTTTTTCTTTGGGTACTTTATAGGATTGAGTGTATGAATTTATCACCATCTTTTTTTTTTTTTTTCTTTTTTCCTAGCAACCTTTTATTAATATTTATCTATTATCTGCTTTAATGTTTATTCCAGGAGGACTTGTTGGTATTGAGGAAAACTGTGAAATCCTTCCTGGCTGTCTGCCAGCAGTGTCTGTCAAACGTCAACACTCCCGTCAAAGAACAGGTAAAGGAAATGGCTGTCGCGCGCTTTTAGAAAAGCGTGAGTATTAAACTGTAGTAAAACTCAAGACAACACTACATCAACCTTAAAGTAAAATCACCTGTGCCTTCTGTCTAAATAAAACTGAACAAGCACTCCATCAGAAGAGCTGGATTAAAAGCACCTTCAAAGCGCAGCTCATGTCGAATTCATTGTTGATACCACAATAAGGATGACCTGGACGCTCAGGCTTATGTTCGGCTGTCGTAACTTTGGGCATCCAACTCAGTCACCTAAAAGAAAAGCCTATTCCTTTAGACATCACTGTATTAACAGATGGAAATAGGTACTTCTAGAGGGTGAGTGAGACTCAAATGGGCTGAATCTTTCTCTGTATATTTCTGGATTTTTTTCCCCCATTATTGAGTAATAGGGAGTCTAGAGTGACTGCTTTCCTCGCAAACCTCAGCTATGTTTCATTATTTCGTTATCCTAATAATTAAGGTAAATGTAGTGGTGAATACTAATTATTGTATCTCTTTCCCTTGTGGCTAATGGGAGAAAATTGAGGCTTCTAGCAGTACAGGTCACACTGCTGCGTATTTTCTAGCAGAAAAAAAAATTAATTCATTTTACAAAAATACTCTGAATAACTCAAGAATGTAGTGTCCTCTCACACTATGCAAAAATCGTCACTGCACAAGTAGTTATGTCTCCTTGAGAAATCAGAGTAAAATATCAATTTAAACGGTGTCTTCGTTATAGAAATACAAAGATCTGGAGGGTTTCTTAGATTCTCATCAGTATAAGTGTTATAGTCAGGTGCTGTGCTTCCCGCTTTGGTAGCTGACTGAGAACTTAAGTGCCTGCAGCTCTCTACGTGTGTAGGTGTGTCCGCACATAGGCCAACAGCGTATGTGAAATAGGAGCGCGTGGGTTTTAATGATTGTTATGGTTCAGTGGAGTTATCCAATACTCTGGCTCAGACTTTTGGAAAGCCACACATGGATGGAGTGGGAAGCTTCTGCTCTGTGCATTTAGAAATTGAAATAAAAGAAATGAAATCAAAGGGCTTGTTGAAATAATTTGCAATCTCTGAAAAAAACAATAGCTAGCTTGTTTGCTGAGACTTGACGAGTATATGCTGATTTATATCAAGTCTGTTGACATCTTTTAATTGTCTACAAATTGCATTTCTATCAGACCTGCCAAGGTTTTGCAAAGACTGTAACTAACTGGCCTGTGGTCTTTGCCTAGTATTACAAGATAATACTTCTTAAAAGACAGTTTGGGTTTTTTTGAAAGGTATCTCTGCTTGGCATTTACACGGTGTTCTGCAAGGTGATAAATAGAAATATTAAAGGCTTGGTGATGTTGCTAGTTTTTGTATTTTTCAGACTCTGATGTGTCATTGTCTTCTGGCAGATTTAACTTTAGTAATTGTTAATATTCTGAGTAGTTACTCTTGGCATATTTTATTAGTTTTATAAAATGCAAAAACATCATCTAGCTTCCTGAAAATACCAACTGTTCTGGCCTAAGCTAGCACTGACGTCTTTTCTGCGTCAACAAATGGGAAACGATCCTCCTCATTACTGCAGTGTTTTTGTTCTTGATAGATATTAAGATGTTTTTATTCTATTATTATTAGAATAATAATAGAATTATTAGTGGCCACAGTTATTTTTTTTTCACTACCAATTTAACCTTTCCTTAGAAGCTCCTTTGCAGCTCACAGTTCTGTGGCAGCTTTCAAGCCTCCGCCAGGCAAAGCCGCGACCAGCCAGCCCTAGAGAGAGCGCGGGTCCCAGTCAGAGTAGGTGGGACTGGAGGCTCCAGAGGTCCCTCCCAGCCAACGCTTCTATGATCGCTTCAGTTTTCTTCCTTAGAAAGTGGATTTCTGCCAGTGCAGCACTGCTTCTTAATCCTTTTGTTCTACTGGGGTTTTTTTGGAGAATTCTGTGTAAATTATATTGTCTCCCTACCATCTTCAATTCTTTATCTATACATTCTTTCCAGAGAAGATCAATGTACATATCAAAGGAAGGAAAAACGTAGGAAGTATTTCTAGAAAGAGGACTCAAACATTTCAACTTTTCCTCGACTGTTTGCGTGAAATAATCCCCTGGGACTAGACGTATCTGCAGTATATAGACAACTGTATCTGAGCCCACTGAGGTCTCTGTACAGGACAGAAATAAGCACTTCCAGTGCATTGTTCATATGCTTTTTTTTTAGAGGTCTACAATTAGGATGAGCCTAAATTCTGTTGAGTACCAAAGGAGTTCAGAGCAGGCGAGACCATCCCTGAAATGAATCACAGCTGTTTGGATCCAGTGGAGAAAAATCCCAAATAGTGGCATCTGTTTCCAAAGTCGAAGTAGAACATAGTTTACAACGATTTGCATTTTGCTCTTGCCCGAGTATAGCTCACTCAGATTTTATACCATCCTCCAAGAAATAAGGGAGCTGCCGTAACGGTCGGCATTCACAGGGACTTCATTTTAGAAGGCTGTAAAGCAGATTGCTCTCACTCACCACTTTTCCTTAGGCTTGGTTCGAAAACACGTTTAAACACACATTTCACTATCTTTTTGTTCAGCTGTTTGCAGAGGGGGAATCCAGGCCTGAACAAAAGCCTACACTGGATCTCATGCCTCTGCCAGAGCTACTCTGCAATCGCTCTTTGGTTGAAAACGCCTCTGGCCTCCCACCTACCTGGGAGTGGTGATGGCCACTGCCGCCAGTGAGACGCCTGCGGGCTTCTGGGGGAAGAGGCAGCTCCTCCCGCAGAGATCTAGGAGACTTTATGCACGTTCCTCTCTTTCTCCGTTTTCAGAACCTGAGGTTAAAGACAGAGAAACGGAGAAGATTAAAAAGTACTTTCTGAAAGGTGCTCAGGTGTCGAATGTAATGCAAATGAATACAGCTGGCTGTGACACTGACACAAGCCATTGGGGAAAACAGTCTTGTTCTCGTGCAGGAGAGTATACGGATAAGCCCTTGAAAGAAATAAATTTACTAATAGCCGCCTTCTTTATTCTCAGGTAACAAGGGTGTAATAATAACGAGCATAAATCATTGAAAATTCTGCCTTGGTTGGCTTTTATCTAGGTTTGAAAGCTGTGTGGAGTTACTCGGTTCGTTTTGCAGAGAATTGTTGATGAAATTCTGCAAGAATTTCTTTGGTTACAGCGGCTTCTCTCTATTTTCAGGATCTGACAGTGACTCAGCTTGGATTTTCCCTCATTATGTTGTTCATTTTTTGCTTGTTTAACTTTTCTAACTGTTCATCAAAAGAGGTGTTGTTTCTTTACTACAAAATTGGCTCCAGTCCTTGGATCAGAGGTAGATGTAGAGTTCTTTTCATAGAGAAGAAATTAAAGCTTAATATAGATCAGCCTGGACATGGAAGAGGTGGTAAACACCATTCCTTACGTAGGAATAAAAGGCATAATCACATTTTAAAGTCAGGGGGAAACCTTATGAGCACTTTTCACAGCACACAAACACCTACAACTGAGTACGGTTAAAGGAGGACACTTAATAATAGCAGGGCTTTTCTGGCAATTAGGTAAATGGTATTTTATTTTTCACTTACTTGCCTTATGCTTCTTACTGCATTCATCCTCTTTTGCCTTTCAGGCTTTCATGCTGCTCTGTGATCTCTTGATGATTTTTAGTCATCAGCTAATGACTGGAGGTCGGGAAGGTCTTCAGCCATTGGTGTTTAATCCAGATTCAGGCCTCCAGTCAGAACTTCTCAGTTTTGTGATGGACCATGTCTTTATTGACCAAGATGATGAAAACCAGAGCATGGGTATGTTTAGCTTTCGTGTTTTCTACTGAGCTTTTTTTTCCATAACAGACAGAGAAGAAAGAAGAAAATAGAATTTTCAGATCAGATCGCTCAAATGTTTACAGAATTAGTGCTTCTTTATTTTTGGGAGATGTGAATATGAAATATTCTATATTCAGTACTACTTGTGTTAAAGAAGAGTAAGTACTTACAAAGTTCACTTCATTAAAAAAAGACGTTTTCAGAAGACATGGGAGTGGCCTGTAAGTACATGCTACACATCTAAACAAAATTATTCTTCCTTTACTGATCTATCATTTTCTTAATGATTTCCAAATATTTATTTCCAAAACGGTACAGTCTTAGTTCAGCAGCAGACTTCATTTAATGTGGCTTCAAGGGAAGAAGGACGATGGAACAGTGCATAGAGGAGAAATCCTTTAGAGTTACAGGATGCTGAAGGCAGACCTTTCCAGCAGAGCTCCAGGCAAAGGAGGCCTTAAACTCTGCTGTTACTAAATAAACGCCCCTTCTGCTCCTCCCCCAAAATAATCAGATCAAGCCCAGGACATCACGGATGTGGCTGGAGACCTGCGAAGTACTTGGGAAGCATCCCGTCTGCTTGCTTGCGTTATGTCCAGTGCCTACTCAGGGCTAGAGAGAGCATCCGTGGTCAGCGGTGCGTCACGTTCCGGAACTTTCCTGGAAGTCCTAACGTAGGCAGGACTCAGGAATCATCACCTTTTATTATAGCTTCTCCTGCAACAATCCTGGCTTCATTTTAAAGAATCGATTTTTTTCTAAAAGCTATTCTTGGATAATGTTGCTTTAGTGGATAGCAGTTACTTATAAACGTATTATCGTTGTTGGTGCTTTCAGAGGGAGATGAAGAAGATGAAGCGAACAAAATAGAAGCTTTACATAAGAGAAGAAACCTTTTGGCTGCCTTTAGCAAGCTGATAATTTATGACATCGTGGACATGCATGCAGCAGCGGATATCTTCAAACACTATATGAAGGTACACTCTGGGTGTTCTCCTTCCTAACTGAACACAGACCGTGGTGTCAGGGCCCCTCTTTCTCTCCCTCCTCTGCAGTAGTTAAAGGTTGAATGCTTTTGAAAGCTTTTTCACACTTACTTGTTTTTTTTTTTTTAATAGTTTTTCCTTTCTAAAAAAGGAAGATTGTTTTAAACAGGAAAACAATAAAAAAAAAAAGCTCCATGTAGTACTGCCGTAAGTAGGTATGCGCAAACTGAATGTCTTACCAATTCGCGCTGCTCCGTACGGTGGTTAGCCCCAGTGAAAGGCAGAAGGACTCGCTGCTCAGCTCCCACTGCGCCCTGGACGCGCCAGTTTACCTGCCAGAAGAGAGGCACGTTCGCAGGCACATTGCTCTTGAAATTGGGGGAGAGTGAGAGAAACCGAATTTAAATAGGAATACAAACTGGAAGGATGTCTGTACCAAAGAAGGCAGGAGCAATATTTAAGGGGGAATGAAAAGAAGTGGTTGCAAATGCAGAAATATTAATGAGGCTGAAAGAATAATGCTTGGAAAAATCATTTTTATATTCTCAGCCTAGAAGTTTTAATGATGATACAGGCTTTCCTCCCCAAATGGTTAGTACCACAGGCCGTGGTTTTCAGCAATCATTCTTCTAACGTAAAGAAGCTCAGCAGTTCATACTGATGAATTCCTTACTCAGCGTTCCGGCTTCAGTGCATTCCTTTCTTGGCCATCCTTGCAGTGTGTACGGAGCTTCGCACCCGTGTGCTGTGTCTGTCTACACCTGCTTGTTGAAGCGTGTGTTGGTTCGATCTAAGGTTGTTTCTTAGAATTTGCAGCCATGGGTCGCTTTCATCAAATACTTAGTTTGGGGTAGGAAATGCTCTTTTGTTTGTTTTTCAACATATGTATTACAAAAGATAATAACAAATATAGAGGTTCCTTATCTCATCACTGGGTGCAGGCCACCAATCAGTTTAAATTTTGGTATTGAAACATTGTCTTCCACTCACAAAAAACCTGGATTTGAGACTGGGTTTTTTTGGCAACTGCTGCCTTTTCAAAACAAGAATTACAAGTAATCTACCGGGAAAATTGTAAGAAATTGTTTAAGAGGTTCAATTTAAAGATTTAAAGAGGGTTTTTTTCACGTTTTTTCCTAGTACTACAATGACTATGGAGACATCATTAAGGAAACCCTGAGCAAAACAAGGCAAATTGATAAAATCCAGTGTGCAAAGACACTCATTCTCAGTTTGCAACAGGTAAGAGTATTGATTTTTGTTAGAAATGCCTCACTGCAAAAAATACTGGACAGGATTTTCTCTGGTGCCCTTTACAGTGAAGCAAAAACTCTACACTTCCGTTAAGACATTATCCCGCTCCTCAGTTCAGGCCGTCGCTGTTCATTTGTGTCGGTAACCTCTGTCTCCTTAAGCCCGCGCTGGCAAAGTTTTGGTCAGACTCAAACGGAAGAAAGTGAGGGAAGAGCCTAGAGGGCAGTTTGGTCCAAGCTGCTTCATAACATTTGCTTCCTGGTACCTAGTGAATGAGAAGAATTAGGATGACTTTTTCTTCTTATAATTAGCTGGAAGTAATGCATCTTCTTTATATTTTGTCTAAATACGGATTGATTTTTTTCAAACTTGAAGTAATTAGTTTAATTCTTCCAATATTGTTAAACGTGTTTTTTCCCTGAAAAATTTGCTTTACATCAACCACAAATTATTGGCTTGATGATGAAATCCATCCTTCTTCTGGCAACAGCGCAGTGTGTGCGTCACTAAATACCATTTAGGCCCTTGAAGTACCAGCTATATCCATTACAGAGAGAAATTCCTTCCATAAATTAGATGTTTTCAAATCAGCTGGGCCTCCCCAAATTCATCCCAGAGTACCAAGGGATTTCCTGTAGCAATCTGGAAGCTGAGAGAGATCTGGGAAAACTTGAGAAAACAGATATACTTCCAGAAGAATCGGCGAGTGTCAAAGTAGTTCCTGTCTTCAAAACTTGGAGAGAGGAGGAAGCCAGGTGCCACAGATCAGTCAGTCTAATAGAATTTAATGAAAAAAAACAATTAGACAAGCTATTTGCAAGTGCCTAAATGATAGGTAACAGCCAGTGTGAATTTGTCAAGGAGAAATCACGTCAAATTCATCTGCTTTCATTAATTATATGGTAACAGAGCTTGTGGATATCAGAGGAACAGTGGATTTGATGCGACTTGATTTAATATTGTCACTGACACGGTCTCCCTTGATATTCTTGTTAGCAAGTTAGAAAAATGTGGTCTAAATGGCAGTACCAGAAGATGATCTAGAACTGATTGGAAAACTACTGAGTAGTTCATTAGAGTAGCGACAGGGCATTATCAGGCTTTGAAGGCACTTACCCAGTAACGCTGCTCAGATACTCATTCAGCCTTCAATGATGGAACCGCAATTTTGCTTCCTAAATTCAAAGCAGATGCTGATCTGATGGGTGATGTAGGCACTTGAGGAAGCAGCATAAGAATGCAGAACCATCTTGGTGAGCCGGGAGAATAATAGATGCAATTTAACGAAGGTAAGTGGGAAGTTGTGTTGAAGAGTTACCGTCCGCGCAAGCGCAAGATGGGGGGCAAGGGGCAGACAGCAGTTACGCAGAAGGAAGTTTGGCAACAGGAGTGGGTTAGAAGATGAACGTAAGAAAACTTTGTTACACCTCCGTGAAAAAAGTCACTGTAATGTCCACTTTTAGCCGTGACAGGTTAAGAACAAAAGTCTTTCTCAAGAAAAGTGTTTTCTAGCACACAGATATTAACAATTGAATTCTTTCTCTAGCTGTTCAATGAGCTCGTTCAGGAGCAAGGTCCCAATTTGGACAGGACATCTGCCCACGTCAGTGGGATTAAGGAACTGGCCCGTCGGTTTGCCCTCACTTTTGGCTTGGATCAGATCAAGACAAGAGAGGCCGTGGCCACACTACACAAGTGAGTGGTGGTAAATAAACTCGATTTTTATATTACTTCCATTAAAACCTTTGCTCAGCATACCTTTTCTAAAGGTACGTAATCTTAACCAGTCCTGGAATAATGACATATTTTTTTAGTTTATGTAGAAAAATGGTGGGGGGTGTACATGTAAGGAAGGAAGGAAAACTAGCTGCTACCTAATTATTTGTTGGAATTTATCAAAGTGGCCATGTTTATCTGTCTCGGGTAAAGCCACTGCTATTGTACATATTTGCGTGGACTGTGTCTAACAACTGCAGATAGTTCTTTGTACCACACCATGGTGGATTCTGCAGGCACCAAGGGCTTTTATAAAACAATATCCCAAAAATATTTTGGAAATCTTTATTTTTAAAGTGGATTGATGCTTTTTATGTAACTACTGCATAGGAAAGTGTAAATAGGTGCTGCTAAATTTAAATTGGGACTTTCCCATGGCATAAAAAGGTTAGAATATTAAAGTTTGCTATCTCAGAGACTAAGTCATTAAGACTATGATTAGCAAAGCGTGCTCAAAATGCCACCAGGCCACCTGCGCCACCAAAAGAGAAGTCAAGACATGCCCGCACCCTTATTGGGTAATGTGAAAGTAAGTTGTTTTCTTTAGTCTCAAATGCTAAAGCAAAGATAAGGCAGAGATGCATCTGTCAGTGTCCTGGTAAGTAAATCCTCTCTGACTCTTGATGCGAACGTTGTATCTTGTTCTGTCCTACGTATTATTCTTATTGCAAGCTTCTGCTTCGTGCAGAACCAAGGGCGAGCCAGTTGGCGACTCCTGCCAAGGCAGTGGCTCTCAGCACCTGCCAGGCTTCTTGATTGCGGCAAGTTCCTTCTGACCGTGGGCCTGGCAACACGTTGTCTTTGAGATTGAAGCCTCACAAATTGAGAGGGAACATTTGATTCCCCTTTGGGGGGCTGTTGGCTGTTGGCCAATTATTAGCTGTTGGCTAATAATGGGGAAAAAAAGAGTTATGATGGGATATAAAGATATAAAGAGTTTCATCACAGTTCAGATTTTGGATAACATTTTTATTTCATTAAAAATGTCTGAAAATTTTAATATTTCTTTACTGTAGAGATGGCATAGAGTTTGCCTTCAAATATCAGAATCAAAAAGGACAAGACTATCCACCTCCTAACCTTGCTTTCCTTGAAGTGCTCAGTGAATTTTCTTCTAAACTCTTGCGCCAGGACAAAAAGACCGTGTAAGTAATGCTCCGTTTGCCTCCCTGGGTTTTGCGGGGCTCTGCTAATCGCTGCAGCGTGTGCATAAGGTCTCTGCTTTGAGGTTTTTCACAATCTAAGGGGGGGCTATAGGAAGTCCCAGAGAGACGTTTCACATACATAGTTATTCATCGTTTTATATTTTAAAGTACTAAAAATAAATGAGAAAAGGAGAATCAGATCCACTGATGAGGTGAGTTTGAGACCTCACAAAACAGTGTTCCTTCAAATTTCCCATGGGGCACTGAAAATAAAGAAACAATCTTTTTTCAGGCTGGAAGAAAAAAGAAATGAAATGTTAGTGCAGGAAATTTACAGGCCTGTAAATGCTGCAGTAACATCTGTTTGTTAGACATTGACATAAAGCGTAAACATATATTTGTTGTTTATTTTAATACACCGAGTTAAACTGGGAAATAAAGGTTTGTCAAGGCTTCTGTTACTGGCACAACAGGATAGAGAAGGAGGCCGAGAGAGGACTGTGGTTGGTTAGGACAGGGCAGGGTGGGGGAGAACTGGCCGCCTGAATTTGATACAGTGGGTAATGCTGCGGATGCGATGCTGGAAATAAATCAGAGGTATTGGTGGCAAGAGCTGAAGAAAGCAAGAAATACTGTTCACGAGCAGCAGTTGAACAGGCTGTCAAGGGGGGCTGCAGATACCAACAGAACTGGCAAAGAGCACGCTGCGTGATGAAGGGCAGGTTCGTAGCAAAGCCGTGGTGTCGGCATCACTGCGGGGGTAACGCTCGGCGTTCCTAATACGTTATGCAGCAAACAGCCAGGCTCTGGGCCCAGCGCACTAATAGTAAGGCAAAAAGGAAAAGGACTTCAGTCAAAAATCAGCCAAGCGCTACGTGCCCAGTGGAGAACTGAATTCCTTGAATAACTTTATGACCATTTAAAAAATGCAATTGCCAGATCTTCTGATTTATGGTTGTAGATATCTTTCCAGTCAGCTTTTGACCCCAGTGAGTGTAAGTCTTGTATATCTGCCATAACTACCTCAGCTGACTCTTCCTGTCAAACTGTCCTGTAGTTCTTTTGTGAAGACAATTGTTTTAAAGGACTCTTCTATTAGGGTTAACGATTATTTATTTTTATGTATGTAATTATGTAATATTACAGCTTTATCTGTGTTACAAGAAATGCATTTTGGTTAACTTTGTATAACTTTTAACATATACACACTTGAATCAATTTAATGTTTTTAGTGTATCAATAATTTGTCAATTCAGGAAACACAGTAGAAGAAATAGTTCCATGAGCTTGAGAAGAGGATGATGCAGTCAGGCCAGCGTGGCAGTCCATTTTTGAAACTGCTCTTTCATTGTTATCGCCTCGAATCTTGCCAGCCTCTGTCCTGTTCTTCAGGACAGGACTGAAGGATAATAGGATTTTATGACTATCTTCCTAGCTGAACTGTAGATTCTCCCGCATCTGTTAGTTTAAGTGCCACTAGCCTGATTCCTATTTAATTTAGTGAAGTTTATCCTTCTGTACAGTCACCATTCCTTTGACGAGCTTCTCCAGTGTCGAAAATTTGAAGTTACATCATTCTGTACAGTTTATGTGATGGCTTAATTGGACCTGATCCTTCGCATGAAATTCAGTACTTCAGGAGATCTTGTTCCTTCACCACCAATGTTGCTATTTAAAATTTTTTCTCCAAGGTTCCTCCGCTGGTTGGTGCCCACATACACAACCACTGGCTGCTTTCGCAGGACTGTAAATACTGCTGGGGTGGAATCCATTTCTCCTGGGTTTATTTGTCTTTGTTGTGGTCATCTGTATCTGAGCTGTTTACTTTAGCTGAATTTGAAATTCAGTGAAAAGAAATAGGTCCTTTGGGGCATGATTGATCTGATCTGTGCTAAATTACTGCTTTAAGATGAGTTCAGACATGCCCTAGATTCCATTGGCTGTGGGGACTATGAGAAGAGTCAAGATAACTTGCTTATACGTAGAGATTTCTTCTGGAGATCCCTGCGTTCCTGTCCTTGGGAGAGGCCATGTTTGCACCCACCGGGCAATGGCCGCGTTGCCCGTAGCGCTTCGCTGACATTACACACTCGGCTGTACCCTGGGGAGTTGATTTGCCCTTCTCTGTAGCATGACTCCTCCAATCCCCAGGGACCTCTCCCCCTCCCTCCAAAGGGGTTGCCTGTCAGCAGGAAGGTACGTGACCACCATCTGGTGGAGAAGTCCTGTCTACGGGATCATTTGCCTCCCTCCCTGGCTTCATCTCCCCCTGCCAAGGGACTGTCCCTGAACTCCGCAATGGGCTCTGAGGCTGGAGGCAAAAGCGCTCTAGAATAAGCCTGGCAGTCTCATGAGCATGTGCTGCCTGTCCCAGAAGTCCTCCAGCTGGGCTTCCCAACCCAAAAAATTGAATTACCTACACGATACGTCTGCATGTGCATCTGCCCTTGGTACAAAATACCAGTCCTGTCACCGTTCAGCAAAGCACTGCTCTTTTGCAGGGCTCCTACTTCCTTTCTGCTTTCCTGCTGGCCTTTGTATTTAGAGGGAGAAAAGGGAGATGTTTCCAGTCTGGGAACGGGGCAGCAACATTGGTTTAATTCAGTTTTCCTATCCTAGTTATTTATTTGGCTTCTCGTTTTACGAGTAACCTCCAGAATTAGTGACAGCCGCTTAGGGATTTGTTCAAATCTATGGATTTAATATAAAACTATGTATTTAAGGTGCCAGGCTCTTACACCTAGAAAAAAAAAAAGATTTATACTAATGCAGTTACAAACCCGCAGGCAGGGAAATGCAGAGGAATTAATCTAAGACGGTGTAGAGGTTAATTGCTCTGTGGAGACATTTATTTCCATTTATTTCCCTCAAATAGAGACTGTTAGCTTAGACTAGACAACTGAGAGTTGGGTGCCTGAAGTCAGATGAGACAGAGCCTCCGCGTGCTGTTCTAGAAATTCAGAGTTTCTGTCCCTGCTGAAGCTGGGAAGAACTGCCACTATGAAGCTTCTCTAAAATGCTGACCAAAATTGTCTGAAATTTGGCATCTAATCAGCAGAGAACACCCAAGTGGTGTCGTTTTTCCTTCCTCACAACTTGGGCATAACCTGGGCACTCTAGTCTTATAAATATAAATTGGATGCAGGAAAAGTTCTTACTTTCCAAGACCTATTCCACAGATAAATTCTCTAAAGTCATGACGCACTCAAGTGTTGTACTGTTTGGTACTATAAGAGAGAGAGAATTAACTAAGAATTTCCCATTCGTTGCAAGTTTGGATGTTACTCAGTATACACATGAAAAGGGGAAGGAAAAAGCAGTCGCAATATTGACTAAAACAGTAGACGGAAAAACTGCTGGTTTTTGAGCAAAGTCATCCTATTTACTGAATCAGAACAAAATCCCATTAAAAATTGGCTGTGTTAGTTACCCAGGTGTATACAGTGTGGCTCCTTCTCCTATTCTGATCCGTAGATTGTGTAAGAACTTCGAGCCTGCCATGAGCTGAGAGAGCAAAGGGAGACGGAGAGTTCATTTCCATGCAGAATTTGTGGGGTTGGCTCCCGCCGGTGGCAGCCTGGCAGTGCGAAATGATTAAATGAAATCGTGATCGAAAGGTGCAGCCGAAGGTATTTGCAGGAAGGGTAGAGGTGATGTTGAAGAATCCTGAGGTTTCTTGCCTAAATTTGGAATGCTTGCTTCTGCAGCTTGAAGTTCATTAGGATCGCTTTCATGTGGATTTGCATATTCATTTTAAGGACTACTTCTAATACCATAATTAAATAGTCAATGGAAAAAGAAAACAACTCAAATGCCCTCCAGACCATATCTAGGGTTCCTCCCTGAAGTTAACAAGTGTGCACTGGGCTTCTCTGTGATGGTGGAACAGATCCTCAATTCTTTTAATTGGAAAATAACCGCTTGCATTTGAGGAAACCGTTTTTCCTGGTCCAAGAGGCAAAAGGATATCCAGCATCCTCACGGCAGTGATTCTAATTCTAATACTGTGTCTGCTGACCCAGTAGCAATGCGCAGAAGTGGCTTCCTCGCTGTGCAAAACGGAAGAGGACCTCAAGTCGAGTGTGCTGTGAGGGATGGCAGACAAGCGCGGGAGGAAGCTGTTGGGGAGAGAACGTTTGTGGTGTTTATCTGTGAGGAACCTGTGCGTGATTAACCGTGGTACTTTGTTTTGAGGGAAGGACATGTGTTCTTACTCGGTCGGGTGCAATGCCCTGTCAGCATATGTTATTAAATTAAAATAAGGCAACACCCTGCGGGGTTTGTGTTACGCTCTCAACAATATGAAGAGGGGTTGCAGATTAATTAAAGAGGAAGCAACGTGCTGCACTTCTGTACTCATTGTCTTTTATTTCCAGTCACTCCTACCTAGAGAAGTTTCTGACGGAACAGATGATGGAAAGAAGAGAAGATGTATGGCTTCCACTCATTTCCTACCGAAACTCATTAGTGACGGGTGGGGAAGATGATAGAATGTCCGTTAACAGTGGGAGCAGCAGCAGCAAAGCCTCCTCGGTGAGGAATAAGAAAGGACGACCACCGCTCCACAAAAAGAGAGTAGAAGGTTCGTATGGTTTCAGGTTGCCCGGTAGAGGTAGTTCTCAGTTTGTACGTATATCACAGCCTTCCTTCTTGGATTGGACTCCTTCTTGGAGTCCTTGTGGATTATCAGTTACTGCAGAAATATATGATATGCTCTGTATGTAGTAAAACCAAGACATCTGTTCAGCAAATTCCTATCGAGCTTGAACATGTCAGTCTGAGAAATGCCGTTGCGAGTCCCTGCGCTTGTCTGCCTTCACTGAGATTTGCAGATTCAGAACTGTTAGAAGCTGTTACTGAAGTTGGAAACAGGAGGTGTTTGTGGAGTTATCGGCTCTACACCTCCCTCAGGCATGGACTTCTGGTGTTCCACCCGCGCTTCAGTCTGAAGCAGTTAAGTTAACAGGGTGTTACAGCAAACCCAAGGCAGAAATTCTGATACAGATCGGTACTTTGCAGGACCACTGGAGAACACTAAAAAGACACCCTTTTTTTGTTTAAAATGGTATTGATATCCAGTGTCTGTATTTACTCTTTCTGTGACTTCGGGCATGTTGATCAGGAATTTGGCTATGATAGCCAATTTCTTACAAGATTGCATCTCCTCCTGGTTAACCTGTATGATGTAGTGTGTGCTTTTGGGAATATAAATTTCCCGTTTCACTACAGAGTTAGGTGTAAGTGGGATCTTTAAACTTCAGAGATTTTTCCAAGGTCAGTATCTACAACAGTAACTCCTCAGTGAGGAATCTAATGCCAATTTGCCTGAATATACAGCAATTTCCCAAAACGTTCTTCAAAAGTTTGTCCATGTGCACTTCTGGAATCCGGTCCATTCTCCACTAGAGCTTACGTCAAGCAGTACGTGTGCCAAGCCCTTCAGTTTCTTACAGCCAGCCCAGAGTTTAGGTAGATAAAGTACTGCTTCCTTTCTTCAGATACTGTTTTGCTTCCTTTAGGATGCCATGATTTTCACAGAATTCAACTGCTGAGGTTTTTTTCTTTCCTCTTGTTACTATTTTCATTCTATTTTATTGTATTCTACCAATATCCCTTTTTCCCCCCGGGAAGTGTAGTAACATCTTTGCTTCCCTGTAAGGCAAGTCTCAGTCTCATGACGTAGCGTTTACAGCATTGTTTGCCTCGTGCTTTTTCCACGTCCTTTTCTTTCAGTGGTCAGGAGAAGAGAGAACTGATCTGCAACACTTCCATTTGTTTTAGCCCATAACAGCATAACCTTCTTTTCCTGGATAGATCCCTTCATTGTAGAATTTGACGGCCTGGCAGGTGATAGAACTGAAAAGTGCTCTCTAATGACAGCAGCAACACATTCTGTGGCCTTTCCTTCCGTGGAAGGATAGGCAACACAAGCGCCAAAACTCTTGGTTTCAACACGTATTGATACAGGACGTTTGATATTGTGTGGTAAAAAAAACCCACCACAATAATATAAGCAGCTGGAGAGACACCATTTATTTAATTTTTGGATGCTTCTGGATGTGCAGTAGGCATTACCGGTTGTGTTACATCCAGAGTGTGCTTCCTTTGGTATCCTGGAAAAAGGGAAGCCAAGAAAACCCGGAGCCAGGTTGTCTGTAGTTTTCACGGGAAGACACAGGTTTCTGCACAAGCAAGGTCTCATTTTGTACGTACTGATACTGAGCTCATGAAATAATCAAGAGATTTGATCCTCAGAAATAAGCACTTACCGTTCGCTCGCCTGTATAACTTGAGCTGTGAAGAACCAGTCTTTGAACAAATTACCTGATGGTCTATATGTGACATGTACCCAAGTCTTTGTTGTCTTTTTTATCTTTAGATATTTCATAACTCTTCCAAAAATCCCGTCTTTAATCTTAATCTGACAATACAGTTACAATTCGGTCCTCTCTTTAAATCCTGCTAAGATTTTTTTTTTTTTTTTCCTTCTTTAAATTCCATGCCAAAGAAGTAAAGCAAGGGCAGGATCACTGCAGAAACTACCCTTACAGCCAAGAACCGTAACTAGTCCCCTGGGGTTCCTTTCTCACCTAAATCCAGTGTGTGTCGGGCTCAGCAGTCTGTGCGGGTTGGAAACCATTCCCTGTTGCTACTCAAAGTGGTTCCGCTCTGTGACGTTTCTTCACAATGCCTGAAGGAAAACATAAATAGGATTTTTTAAAAAATCACTAAAAAATTCCAAGATAAATTGAGAATAAATAGGCAACCTTTTAGACAACATTTATGCCCAAAGAGTAATAAAAGGCATAGGAAAAATTGAAAGATCCATTGACATCCCCAGCGACTTTCTCCCCACTCGTTTCTTCCTGTTAGTAAATCTGTGATCCTGTCTTCCCCTCTCCTCTCCTCTTCCTGGTCTTTCACTTGCTCCAGCAACTTACTTTTTTTTTTCTGCATGTCCCCTGCCTACGCACTTGTCTGTTTTATCACGTTCTCCCGCAGTCCCTCCTCTTCTTCCTCCCCGCTTTGCTCCCTCCGCGTGAGCCCAGCATCCCACTTACTCCTTCAGGCACCTTCCTGTCTCCAGCCCTCCCGTCTGCTGTCTGAAATCAGGATTTAAAGTCCGCACCAGCAGGACCACTCCTGTTTTCGAAATGCTCCCTCCATACTCCGCTGAAGTGGTTCTTACTGACGGTTGTAAAAATCTTCACTGACGGGATTTGGGTTTTGTCCTCCACCCTCATCTTAGTCTTTAACTGTATCGTGTTTGCTGTTCGCATATGAGATTACCGGTCTTGTAGTTAGATTGTAAGCTCGGTAATTGGGATTATCGTTGTTGTATGTGTGCAAGGCACACACCAATTCAGGCAGTGCTGCAATACAGTATTTGTTTGCAATGTTGAGGGGTTTTGTTCGTTTGTTAAATATTTTTACTTTAAATTGTTGTTGGGAATAGCTGATAGTAATCCTTCCTTAAAAGAACACAAAGTCAGAGCTGAAGATGTTACCATTTTGAGTACTTACCCAGTTGATCTGTTAAAGGCAGACTTGTTTTCAAAGACACTGAACTGTTGAAAATCATATTTGGAGAAGGTGCTGCAACTAAAATTAGCTGTATGGAAGTGTGTCGGTAGAAGGAAGGCACTCGTTACTGGTGTACGGTATTCGCTCAGCGAGTTGGCTGAACAAGCCCTGAATTCTGCACTGCACGTTATCAGAACTGCGTCACTCATTTTAAATGTTCTTTTTTCTAGACGAGAGTCTGGAAGGCTCGTGGCTGAACAGGAATGAAAACATACATACTCCAGGGACGCTGCAGGCACCGCAGCTCACCTCAACTGTCCTGAGAGAGAACGCTAGGCAAATGGGAGAGCAGATCCAGGAGCACGAGTCGGAGCAGGGATCTGAACAAGATTTTTTACACAAGTAAGTGTTGGAATTTCAGTATCAAATACAGTGAGCCAGCCAAAGGAGCTGCCTATTATTTATACAGATAGTCTTGGGCTGTGGCTCCATTTGCGCAGTGTTTATTTGCAGAAACAACCGGAAATGTCTTGGCTTATAACTCAGCAATACTTTGATTGTCATCGGTTCCCAGGAAAGATATGTTGTAATGAAATGATGGTTAAAATTATCTCACAGCATAACCATGCGATTGTGGTAAATTTTTCTGGTGTTTGTGCCCCCAGGTTGGATTGAACTGTTTCTCTCAAAGGCCTGCTAGGTGTTCTCTTTTCTTTCCCTTGCCCTGTGTCGTAGGACAGTTAAGGTTCTCCACACATCCTAACTGATTTCTTACAACTTAACTTTTCAGTGCAATTCTAGCTGCTGAGCTTGTAATCCCTGTTTCTGGGGTAATTGCCTGCAGGCAATTTTATTTTGCCCTGAATTTTGGGGTTTTTTTTGGTCACTCAACTCCCATTTTATCACCTCCATTTAGAGGGGAAAAATGTTGGTTATCATCTGTCAGTAGTTAATTTAAGAATAGAGAAATCTTCAGAGAATGCTATTATGTGTTATTGCTATTAATTGGAAAATATAGAATAACAACACCTGTTTTGGAGACTATTTTTATAACTTTTATAAGCCAAATGTACTGATCTGTATAAAAAAAGTCCTATTACGCTGGCCAGATGAATCAGGTTTCTACCAATGTAGTATAGCATAAAATAGCCAGATTCTGCTTCTTGGTTTTCCTCCAGCTTTTGTCCGTTGTGTTTTCTTGATACATGTTCCCCAGCTTCCTAATTCTTCCTGGACTCACCCTGCTTGATCCTAAACTTATTGCTTCATCCTGCATTCTTTAATCATAGGGTTTTCTAAATAGGAATAATTAATAAGAGTCATTTTGCCTGTGGAGGTAAAATGTTGTGCAGTCCCAAATGGCAAGGGTATATATATGTACCACCATGTTGTACGTATAAGCTCTTCAGGTTTGCCTGTTTGTGACCATAGGCTCTCAAAAAATCTGAGCAACTTCTACAGAAATGTCCTCTTTTGAAAGCATAACCTCCCCTTGCTTGTGTGTGACATCTCTCTTACTTGCCTTTCTGAGGTCAAGGGTCTGCCCAGATGTTGCCATAACTTCTCGATTATAAGGAAGATGTTGTGGCTCTCAATTTCTCCTTATTTTTTTCTAGTCTGCAGTAAAAACAAAACAAAGAAAATTGCTGAAGCAGAACTTTATTTCCGACCCTCTCTGATGTCACCTGTCACTAAGCTAAATCTCTGTGAACGTTTCCTTCGTTATGGGAAGTGGGACACCCACTCAGTGCGTTCCACTCCTGACCCTCATGAGCAGGCACCGCCTTACGCTGTGGGAGAACCTTCCCCTTTTCTCGGGGGGGTGTTGAACCCGGGTCTTCACCCTGGGCTTGACCCTCCGTTTCTCCCGTCTCAGAGGAGCGCTGGGAGAGGGAGCGGTTGAGCAAGGGCAGATGGCGGCGCCCGCCTCGCTGTGCGTCCCAAGGCTGGGCTCCTCCCAGGAGTTCGGTGTGAGCTGGCAGCGGAGAATCCTCCCCTTCCAGCCCAGACTTGGCTGCCGCTCACATCCCCGACAGGCCAGCGCAGGAGAGTTAAAACATGAACTAAACCCAGAGCAGTCAGGTGCTGAACAAATGGGGTTAATCCTGTCCAGAAGAGCACGTTGCTCTCGGTTGCTTTCACTGGGACTACCCCAGTTCATTATGCCCGTCTTATCAGGGCACAAGGCCGCGTAACAAACTGAAACCTGGTGTGGCTCTTGAAGAGCTGCACTTAGCGTACTGCTGTGCCCTTGTCTGCAGTCCACACATCCCATCAGATGCATTGCTGTCTGCTCCTGGATTTAGATGGTGTTAAAAGTACAGCCTTTAAGGTAACATGTGGATACGTTACTGGACGCTAAAGTTGCTCAGGGTATATATTTAAAAGCAATTTGGTTTTCATGTTGTCTGACGTTTTTGTTTTAAAATGCGTGTCAGTTATTAATTTGGATCTATTCTTGCTCAGATTTTTCCTGATCTGAGACAGTGAAGTAGGATTTTAATAAAATGAATTTCGGAAGTGCTCCCACTTCAGGTGCGTGTCACACTAATGAATGAGCAATTTATGTAGCTGGTTTTATCGTAACAATTAATGGATTTTTCTTGTGCATATAGAGTGAGAGGAGACAAGTTGTGGAAGGGAATCCAGAAGACGTGTGCAATGATGGATGTGGTTTAAATATCTTAATCCGAACCATGGCCAGACACAAAACTTGAGGAGATAGATATTGTCTAAAAATAGCCAACTCGGAATTGTTAGTGTTCTCAGTGGTAACGCTGCTTTATGTTTGTTAGTCCCCAGATGCAGATATCTTGGTTGGGCCAACAGAAGCTAGAAGATTTAAATCGAAAGGACAGGACAGGAATGAACTACATGAAAGGGAGAACTGGTGTAAGGCATGCAGTGTAAGTGTTCAGAGCATCCTCATCTCCACATCACAACCATTTTAGACGACAATGCTGCATTTTAAATGTTACCTTTTCTGGGTTGTTGCCAGTGATTTCTGTGACATTTTAACACCTGTTAAGAAGGCAGAGTTACAGCTTTGTAACGCTGGAACGGACACCGGGCCACGCGGCCCCTCTAGCCCCGCGCTCTGCCTCTAAGCGTGGCCACGAAGCAGGTTCCTAGTGACCAGGGCAGACAGAGACGGCAGAACTCCCCGTTACTCTCCCAGCCTTCAACTGTTTCCATTCCAGGGGGGTTCCATGATTTGTCTGTCCAGTAATTCCCCGTGAACTCTTCCAACTCGTTGTCCAGCCTTCCTGTGAACCTGTTCGCGCCTCTTTCATCCACACCATCTTTTGCCAAGGCGTCGCACAGAGCAGCTGACGGCGGGGACACCCGTGGGTTCTGTTGTACAAGGTGCTACGTGCCCGGGTGCCCGTCCCGCCGAGCCTTTCAGGGTGGGGACCAGCCTCTCCAGGCAAGATCACGTCCTCACAGCGTTAGAAACTGGTCTTGGATCCACTGTTGGCTTCCCAGGGATTTACCAGTGATCCTGGCAAACAGTGTAACCCCTTTTTGGAAAAGGGCAAGCAAACACAGTGAGGTTATTGCCCTTTTCTTGTTAGGGACAAATCTAATTACTGTTTATAACGATATTACACGGGACTTCCTGCTTTAGCGACTGCTAGGTTTGTTTTTACGTAAGATTTTCTTCCAGTGAATATAACAGAAAGCGCGCCGGCTTTATTCTCAGTGTAAGGTTTTATGTGAAGGCATTAAAGTATGGGATTTGTGCATTCTTTTGAATGATGAAGAGCATGGTTGGGAAATCTAAATGCCTGGAAATGACTTTTTCTTTATTTAATCAGACGAGGTCTAATGGAAGATGACGCTGAGCCCATCTTTGAAGATGTAATGATGTCCTCACGAGGTCAGCTAGAGGATATGAACGAAGAATTTGAGGACACAATGGTCATTGATCTGGTCAGTAAATCTTATTAATAGCAGGTTTAAAATGGATGAAAAGATCATTTAAAATTAATTTTAGAAGCGCAAACAAAAATTTCCAAAATTTTGAGCCCGATTTCCTTTTGCCTGAACATTAAAGAGCAGAAATGATCCGAGTACTCCCTAGAACATACGACTGCGGACTCAGGCCCACCTGATTTTTTTCCTAGAAAGAGGAGGAGCGTTGCATAGTGCTCTTCCTCTCTAGTGTTCTGGACTCGGGCAGCAGCAAGTGCCGGAAGCGCCATCGTGCAGCTGGGACTTGTCAGCCTGGGAGAGTCAGGTTATGATTTACAGGGTATCGGGTGTTTCAGGGCAGGCCCCTTAGATGAGCGCTAAAGGAGCAGCTGGGACTCACCAAGGGCAGGAGCAGTGCTGGTGGGGACAGAGGTGGCCTCAGGGGGTACAAATGGACTCTCTAAAATCCAGTCACAATGTTTGAGTCTGGTTGTTAGTTGACATTATGAAAAGTTTGGAAATAGCATGGTCTAAAGGTATTGTAGCTGTTGTTTTCCCTAGGCCATTGTCACAGCCACCACTCACTCATTTGCTGACACGGCTCTTTATGCAGCCACACTGTGGGCAAACCAATAGAGCCACGTGGGTGCTCTCTTTGTGCTTCCTGGCTGGTTTGAGTTTTGGGAGGGGGGGCGCAGGGGGTCCTCCATCAAGGTCTGGTTAGTTTACAGCTGTAGCCAGAGCTGGGCTGGCACCGCAGAAGGGAGAGCAGGGGTGGGTGACGCCTTACGCTGGAATGGCTCCCAAACAGCCATAGCATCAGATGGCACCCTCAGGTCCTTTCATGGTGATGTACTGACTGCAGGCAGGTTTTCCTTTGTAGAGGTTAGAACCTTGCTAGCCTCTCCCTTCGGAATTAATACTTTCCTTGTAAAATGGCAAAAAGGATGAATTTGCATTAAGCACTTCACCAGTCTTACGCTTTCCTATTTCTCCTTTCCTAGCCAAACAGTAAGATATAGGTTACTTCAGGACTGGCTAGAATGTCTTGGAAAGAAAATTTAGGCAATGTTTCAGTTGCTGCTGCTGAATACTGAGGTTGTTGGTAGCATTCCAATGATTATCAGTAAGTAAAATCTCTCCTTTACTGGTAATCCAAGGCAAGGAAAGGAAGGAGTTGATCAAGCCAGTGAAGCTCACATTTATACTCTGATGTTCCTGGGGAAGGACAACACAAAGGGTTTAATCCTCAGAAATATGATGAAATCTTAAGTACCCTTTTTTCTAAATCCATTTTTTTACTGTGTCAGAGCTGCAGTTTCACCATAACCTTAAAAGCATAAAGACAGTTAAAAGACAGTTTTTATGCAGTCTGGCCTAGAGTCCCAACGCAAGAACATCGTTAAGTCAGCAGGAGCCTTAAGGGAGACCTTAGCTTCGTGAGCCCAGACCTAAAATCACTTTAGAATCCATTAGCTTTTCCCCCATTCCTGAAATAAAAACGTGACTTTAGGAAGTGCTCTCCTATGTTGGGGCCTACATTTGTAGCGGGGCTTTTATGAAAATCCAAGCAAAGCTGCTTTGTAAAGAGCAGGTCACCGCGGTAGTCCCCGTTAGGGGTAGAGCCGCCCCGGTGAGGGATGTGATGTTCTGACACGGCTGACTCCTCGTTTTAGCCACCGTCGAGAAACCGGCGAGAGCGGGCTGAGCTGAGGCCAGACTTCTTTGACTCCGCAGCTATCATTGAGGACGATTCAGTAAGGCTTTCCTCGTATTGCTTGCTCTTTATCTGGGGTTCCTTTTATCATTCCCCCTGATTAATCACTGTCTTTTAAATCATTTTTCTAGGGATTTGGAATGCCTATGTTCTGAAGTCTGGTGAAGACATTTTACAAATTTGGAACTCTATTGTTTAGAGCTAGAGGCCTATATACTGTGATAGCTTGTATGAAAACCACATTTTTGATGTGATACGGTTTGATTTTTAACCAAATGATTGAGGTCAATCCCTTTTTGTAGTGACAGAAAGAAGAGGAACTTCTTAATGACACAAAGGAATGTTGGCCAATCCAGTCACCTCAGAAGGGCTGACCTAAAAAATCATTTGTATCCCTGTTCTTGACTGTCCTAATACAGATAATTTTTTTTTTCTGGATGAGGAGGAAGTTTTAAATTGTTAAGACAGCTGTCGAAATAAACACTGTTCTACATATGTTTTCTGAAAACAACATTGAGTGAAAACAGAACTTTTTAACTTTATTTTTCTGCTGTACAATTTAAAACAGTTTTAACATTTGCCTTTTTATGTTTTAAAAGCTAGCCATTTTTATTAAACCTATGCCTATCAGCCATTGACTAGCAATGATGCTATAAGCAGGTCATTCTGGCTACAGAAAAGTGTTTTTGAACACACTGGATTTGATTAACATTATGGTACGCGTATATCCTCTCATAGGCATTGAGAAGAACACTCTTCTAGAAGAGGTTAGAATTCTAATGACGTGCATCTCTGCCAAAAAATTTCAGATTCTGATATGATAAACCCAGATTTTATACTCTTGAGAAGATTTATTTTTATTTATAATGGGACATAAAGTAAGAGATGTCCGTGAAGCCACTTTTCCAACAGATGCTGTGTAACATTCATTTTATATAGCACATGGGGACACAAAAACAGTAAATTTTCTATTGGTACTTGCTCTGTGCATTTTTAGCAACTTATACCAGCAAATAAAGTATTCTCAGTAAAACACACAAATGGTTCTCAAGTAATCACTTTGCTGTTTTTACTACCTACTTCAAGCCCTGCCAACCCAAGGTACATAAACAGCAACTTTCCTATCAAAAAAATAAGTCAAGGGTGGGGGAAAGGAATCACTTTAGCATACTAAAAGCAATTTTAACTGTACCATAAAAAAAAAAAAAAAATCTACTTTCCATGCCGTAAATACCCTTTTGCGCTATTTTTGTAAATTAATTTTGCCAGTTAGAAGTACTGTATGTGCTGCATAGAAATTTGTGCTTAGATGGTGAAGTTCTTAAGCTTACAATGGAATACAGCTACATTTTCAGTGTTAACTGTGCATATTGAGAGTAATTCTTTGGAAAAAAAAATAAGATTTTTCAAAAAAGTTAAAAACATCAAAAAAAAACCAAAAAACCCAAAACATTCTCAGCTAATTCATTGTAATAAGAGATTTTTCAGCGTCTCCAATAATTTGGAATTTCATTATGCTTCGATTTTATGACTCTGCCTAGTAGCTGCTACTTAGTTAACACCGGCCTGGTATCAGAGGTGCTGGCCATCCACCACTTGCACTGACTCCAGTGTCTCTAAGAATCAGCCCCAAAATGTTAATCTTCCTTTCTGCATTCTAATATTAGCGTTTGCGATACAAAGCAGATTGACCCACTTGGAGCACAGCAGTTTTAGAGGTGCTTTTTTTAGCAACTGCAAAATAATCATGGAGCTTTTTTCTGTTACGAGCTTACTGAAAAACAAAACAACTTTAATGCCCAGTGCTTACTTGCTGGGAGGGAAAAGAAGCTAATTTTAAAAACAACCCAGCATTTCACTTAGCTGAGGTTTGTTTCTTACAACACGTGCAGTTCTCAGACATGGTTGCCAAAAATGTTTGACTAGGTAATTCAGCCATTCCTCAGATGTCGGTTGGGTAATGTATAAAACCCGAGCAGTGGCCGGAACTTCACAAACGAAGGTTACCTCCTGTCCTCTCCCTCCACCCCAAAAGCACCAGGGGTGGGCAGGAATGGCTGCATTAAATTGTCATCACAGTAATTCTGTGAGCATAGTAGCATAATAAATGCTGCCTGGTTTGAGTCATAGTCTCAGACGAACCTTGTGCTTCACAGTCCTCTGTGTGGAAAACTGATTCCTAATTTAACATTGTAGAATACTGTATAACAAACATTTATTATCACGGTACCTGCAATGGGTTTCCAGTTCAGTTTGCAGTCAATAGGTTTTTGTATTATGAGTGTCTCCTTGATTGGTTTTGCTAGTAATTCTGTAAATTGTACATTTACAATATGAGGTTTTTTTTCCTTTTGTACAATTTAAAACTGATGCTTCACCTTTCATTTAATAAACTATTCAAAATCATGAGTATGATGAGCACCCTCTTCACTATAACTTTCTTTTAAATGCTCCTTTGGGCCATCACATCTTGTCATCCCATTTATTAGTAGCCAAAGGGAGTACTGAAGGGTAGTTCTCACGTAGCCCAGGCTTCACAACCGGGTTCTGTTCAGCCTCAGAGCAAAGGAAAACCCTGGCTGGTCTCTTTTTTTTTTTTTCCTT
>VYZM01017611.1:209333-238856 GCA_013398915.1 Dromas ardeola
TTTTTCCCCCTTTTCCTCCACTGTGGTCTATTTTTGGTCTTTGGTTGATCTGGGGGGTTTTATTGTGAGATTGCTGTAAATCCGGTAAGTCATCACCCAAGTTGGGAGAGTTGCATTGTTAAAAACTTTGAATTGTTTGAACTGTCAGAAATTTTGAGAAAAATTTCCCTCTCCTGGCCGGTACGTCTGAAGTGAACTGGACACTGCAGAAAGAAACGGAAGTGGTAAAGGCTTGGAAGGTCTAACAACCAGCTGGGCTAAATGAACTTTTACAGATTCCCAAAACGAAATGTCCTCTTGTTATTCCCACATCTCAGAGAGAAAGGAGCTATTTCTCTCCAACCCATAAATGATTTCAGCTCTGTAGCGCTAAAGAAAACTGACTTATTTATCATCTGGGCCACTTCCTAAAGAAAAACCATCCCAGTCAGAAAAAGTAGCAAGATGCAGCAGGTGAAGAAGAAGGATATTGTTCAAGGTCTGAACTGCTCTCTAGGACTACTCCTGAGACAGAGCTTGAACACTGAATCTCGCGCTTGTAAGTCGTGCTCTGCTCCGGAGGCACTGTGGAACACAGTAAGTAACTCGTCACGCCTCTAAGTTCAAGGGCTGCTCTCTGTTGGAAGGATTTTTATTTTGTAACTGTTGTTTCTGCAGGTGCCTGGGATTCAAGAGAATCTTGAGTAGTGTGGCCAGAGCAGCTTTCCAGTCTGCTTCCAAAGCATTGTGCTGGTAGAGCGACTGACTGCTTGCAAATCAAGAGGATATAAAAGCCAAATTCTTGTGCTGGCAAGGGACAGACGAGAGGATGAAGACTATGGAACTAATGAGGTTAGGAAATAATTAAGAAAGGCTGTAGTTTTTTCTTAGTGACAATGAAAACTGGGTTTCTCATTTAGTGTCTCCTCCTGACTCTGGGCGGGCTGAAGAAACTACATGTGTTCTCACTTCACTTAACACAGCTTCTGCCTCTAAACTGGGACAGCCACCAGCCACTCTCTCAGCTACTGAGTACCTTTGAAAGATCCTCGTGGTCCTTACAAACTCTTACAAACTCCCAACTACATCTTTTCTCACAATTAACTAAGAGCTCACTTTGTGGCAATGACCCCCAACATAGCAACATTTTGGTTTACCTTCCCTTGTTGCTGGGGCCAGCCGTGTTCCCTGGGGCAGCACAGGCACCTGCTCAGAGAGCGCCTTTCTGCTGAGATAAAACGAGGAACATTCCTGCAGCTACCTCACATGTGCTTGCGGCCAGGATACCCAGTGTAACCAGCGTGCGCTGCCTCTAGCTATTGCAGAAACCTCGTACTTGAAATTCTCCTTCTGTACTGTGTTTTCAGATCTCTTTTTTTCCTGCTTCCCCTGCCCAGGTACAGGCTCCGGGCTCCGTGGCTGTACTCCCTAGGGCACCAGCTGCACCCACCTGGCAAAAGATGCTACCTGGAAAGTCGCCATCTTCTCTTTCTTCTACTTCAGGCCCATGGTTTGGGAGCGAACAGAAGCAGCTGCGGTGTGCAGGTAGGGTACTTCTCTGTCTTATAATGTAATGCCATTAATTACTTGAGGTTACTTACAAGAGACAGGTCACTACAGGACTTCATGTGCCTGGCAGCTCTTTGCAGTAGTGCTAAAGTAGCCGTTACTCACTACGTTCTGGGGCTGTAGTTAAAACGCAGCTTCTAATGAGCAGAGTGAGCACAGGGCCCAAGGCTGATGAGCGGTAACATCTACTGCACTGGTTCCTTGCAAGTCTGGCAAATGATAGAAAAAATTAGGCTGGAAGGGGCCTCTGCAGGTCTCTATTTCAACCCTCTGCTGAGGGACAAAAGCCCCCCCAGGCTCAGGGAGAAGAGTTTTTATGTCCCACCAGAATTGTCCTTTTTCCAATTTGGGTGCACTGTCTCTTGTCCCTCAAGAGGAGGCTGGCTCCATCTTCTCTACCCCACGTGTGCCCACAGCCTGCAGGTCACCGATACCAACCTGAACCCAGTGTCGCTGCAGCCAGCACATAAAAGTTGCAGCTCAGGAGAGTCTAGCAGAGGAACAGAACGAGTTAGTCTGAGATGGGCAAAGCCTGGATTCCAGTGCATGGAAATCCAAGCCCAGGATTGTTCTCTCTGCAAGTCTGTGGTGCAGGAAACAGAGTCAAGACTGCAAAGTTGGACCCAGGGCTGGACTTGAACTCCAGAGGGGTCAGACTTCTCAGTAGTGAGAGGTCGCTGCAGCTCTGCCTGTCTGAGCCACCTCCAGGGCCTACGGAATGGAGGAGCCAAGGGAGCATTTGACCTTGAGCAATTAATAACAGCTCACCTGCAGCTGGCACTGCAGGTTGTGTTGGTGGGTTAATAGAGATGAACTGATAAGACCCCAAATTAAATGAGATACGTACTATGATTTATTAATGGGCATTAGCAAAATCAAAATGAAAAGAAATATTGCAAAGTAGAGCATGTGTGTTCAGAACACGGCCATGTCTTCCAGCATGGCCGGGCCCATCCTCACACTCACAGTGGGATATTGGCGTGTTTCTTCCAGGGACTGGACTGGATTTTACTAGCCAACACATCTAGGTCATGGCAGATGCGCATGCGGGTCGTTGAAGGCTGGATGATATCATCAACAAACCCTGTAAAAAAAAAAAAAACACAGAAAAAAAAAACCCTGACCAACCATGAAGTACCCTCAGCCTTCTATATCTAGGTTGTAATGTAAATTAGCAAAATCAAAAAATTTGGAATAAACAGTTCACAAGTTACAAATTAAATTAAAGAATTAAAATAGCCCAAAAAGGAAATATTCCTGTGTCAATAGTTTTTAAATTAGAAACATTTGCTTTTTTAATTTTTGCAAAAGTTAGCAAGCCAAAAACGTTAAGGAGAGGGCTTTACTCAGGTGAGTACTGCAGCTGGTACTGCAAGGTTTTAGACATACCACCTCCTTCCAGCTACTGCTATTAGTCTGATTGAAAGGTTCAGAAGTGTTGATTAGAACAGACTTCCCTTGAATTTGCACATGCAAGAGTCTGGTTTTTTCCTGGCTCAAACAGCAATAATAGAGAGTCCACTGCAAAACCAGAGGGAGCGATGCTGTGCATACTGGTTGTGGGGGAAAACAGCTTGGCTAAGTGTCCTGGTTTGAGGTAAAACAGAACCAGTTTTCTGATTTGTAATTTTACTTTTTAGCTGGGCCTCTTCTAACTGACTAAAGTCTGAAATTAGCAGCATATTGTTCAGAAACTGTTCACTCTCAGAGTGATAAGACCTGATTATACCAAGGAATGGTATGCACAGAGGCTCTTGCTTATACTTATTGCTATAACAACCAAGGTCAGCTCACTTTGCTATTTGCCCCGTTAGAGGGTCGGAAGTGGAGAAGCGTAGAGGGGTCACACCTACAGGGAGGAGCGGACAGGACAGGTGACCCAAAACTGACCAACAGAGTATTCCATCCCATATGCATCACGCTCAGTATAAAACCTAAGGGATCAAAGGGGGCTCTGGCTCGCGTTTTCTTCAATGGCCGACATCTAAGGAGGACCCTGTCTGTTCGTCTGCCTTCGATCTGAGCACTCCTGACTCTAGTTCCGGACTTCAGCTCCTGTCCGTCGCTGACTCCAGTCTGGGACTTTCCCTGTGTCTGCTGGTGACACGATCGTCATCCTGGGAGCTGGATACAGTTTTGTATATATGGTATACTTTTTTTATTATTTTCTTATTATTTCTTATTTCCTTATTTATTATTATTTTCATTAAAGTAGTTTAGTTCTTTTTCTAAACTCGTAAATCTCCTTATCTCTTCCTCTCCTCTCTGAGAGGCCGGGGGGGGGCGGGGGGGGGAGGCCATCTGTCGTTCTGATTGGCCAATCCGGCCAAAACCACGACACTAAGTCTTCCCGGCTCTGTAGCACTACTAATGGAATTTAAATGAAGTACAAAGCCAATCAACAGAGTAAGCCAGCATGACTGGAAACAGAGCGAGCTGATTCCAGAGTCTACAGAACTGCCTTCTAGAGCACAGGTAATGCTTCAAAGCTAGAAGTAAAACTCAGAAGAACAGTCAAAAAATTTACTCCAGAGTCCCAGGGAACATCACCGAACTGAACGAGACTCTGACCCTTTCTTAAGGGCACTGGCCTGCATCTAGGACTGTCAAATAGATCGTCAAAGCTCCTGTACTTTTAAGGAAAAGGCTGAGTTTTGAGTTGCTTTCTACAAAATCTACAAAATTGAAAATATGCTTTTCAGTGTAGTCCCCACATCTCACCAGTCTCTTTCCAACTGAGGATGTGTTTTATGTCCAGATTTGTTTCTTCACATGAACAAGGTATGATTAGGCATCACCTTTCTGACTCAGATACAAATGTCTTGCCTACATAACTTATACATAGCAAAAAGCTGAACAGCTACAAATTTATCTATGTGCAATGGCAAACACAAACAGGGGACACAATGTGCGAGGTAACCATACCTCTCACGGCGGCAGGAAAGGGGTTTGCAAACTTATCCACATATTCAGCCTCTGCATCTGCCTCTTTTCCTCTGAAAATGATCTGAACAGCACCCTAGAAAGATAAAGTCCGCTGGTCAGTGTCAGTAATTCAGCCCGTTCCGAGGAAAGCCGTCTGCTTTACCAGCCTTTTCCCCCCACCACACTACAGAAACATGCATTCAGGTGAGCTGCTTCAGAGAAAATACCGGTTGTTGTCATCTTGCTAGGCCGCCTCTGTGCCACTGTAAAAATGGCGATGGCTACTGCACACCAGCGCGAGAGTCACCCTGGATTTACCTTTGCACCCATGACTGCCACCTCTGCAGTAGGCCAGGCGTAATTTGCATCTCCTCTTAAATGCTTTGAACTCATCACGTCATAGGCACCCCCATAGGCCTGGAACAAAAACCAAGGGATTAATTAGCGTGGAGTGACCTCAGAGCAGCAATAGCCTACATTCCTCTTGCAGCTTTTACTATTCCAGAGACAAGGAAGTGGCACTAAATTTTACCTGAAAGAGCATAAGTGTCTCCATTTTGCTACAACAATCTCCTCAGACTAGACATCTCTTCAACTAGAGCCACAAAAGAGCAAGGAAGGGGGCTGATGGTATCTAAGACCATTCTTGATGGCAGATGGAAGAATCGAGGTAGATCTGGAACAGCAGGCCTCACGCTGCACCCTGCCCATGCGCACAAACCAACCAGCCGGCGTGCTTCTGGCCAGGGAATGCAGCACTCGGACTCTGCAGTGCTCCACTCTGGTACTGGAAGTGGTCCAGACAGCAGTGATGAAGGGATACTGCAGAACTGCAGAGCTAACTGCAGGACAGTCCGTTTCAAGGCATTACTGAAAACTATAGCAAGGCTGCAAGCTGGGGAAGTAATGGATGGTAATATTCAGAAAAACCAGAGAAGGCAAAGGGACAGAAAGAAGGAAAGTTCTTTTTTCTTTTTGCCTTGGCAAGTCAAAAGTCTATCAGAAAAGGGGAGACCAGCAAGGAAAAAGCTAAGCCTTTTAGGACCCAGAAGGTCCCTGGGGCTCATGGCAGCACGGTGTCAGGTACCTTATAGAAAAAGAGAAAGGAGAAAATTAAGTAGACTATAGCAAAAGCAGATGGAAGAAGAGAAACCACGTGAGCGTTAAATCTGCAGACGAGCGGAAGAAAGCCACAGTCAGCACTGGTTTTGGAAAAGGAGACTGAAGTAGCAAGAATGGGGAAAGAAGACTTCCTGTGTGCAGACAGATGGCATGTGCTTAGCAAGAGAAGCTAGGTGACAGAGGACAAATACTTGACTGAAGGCATTCCAGGGAGAAAGCAAAGAGCAGAAACATGCAATTTCAGAGGAGTGCAGAGACAAAAGGCATGAAGGAACAGTCTGCGAATAGAAGAAATGGCCTCTTGTAAGCTGACGTGGTGTTACCAAACGGAGATGTGACAAGGACAGAAAGCAGAAGTGGGACAGATGGATGAAGCTTCGCATAACTAAAGTTGCTACTAGTGAAAACAGGAACTCTAGAGGAACACCATGGAATCGTGACAACTTACCTTTCTGGTGATGATAGTAATTTTAGGCACAGTTGCTTCTGCAAAGGCAAACAGTAGTTTTGCACCATGACGTATGATTCCACCGTACTCCTGAGCTGTACCTACAAGTGACAAACAATTTTTTTCACTCCAGGGAATTCACAAAAACCCCATATGCAGTTGGGTAATTGCCATCATCCATTAGCAGCAAACCTAACAACAACCAGAGCCATGTCAATATCCAGGAGAAGGTAATACCTAGGCAATGTTCTCCATAAGATGCTGAGAAACTACGCAAAATCTCTCACCAAAAGCAGCATATATTTGTATATAAGGTCATGGAAGCAAAACACTCACCAGATGGTCTCTTCCTAGGAACAAAATACAGTTACCTCATTTTCAAGACACCAAATGTGACTAGCAGTGGAAACCACGACCCGGATTTGCTTCCTCACAAACCCACTCTTCCAAAACCCTTTTCCTAGGCCATACTGAAAGCCTGGCTACCATACCAAAGACCTTTCCTAGTCTTCCTTCATGCAAGCCCAAGCTGATGGACCTTAAAAGACAGCGCATGAATTCTCACAACAAAGGATTCTCCCAGCAGGTGCTTCTGGGGAATGGCTACGTGGAGCAGATATGAACGCAAGTCACCCGTGTTACAGGGTGTTCACCACAGTTCTGTCCCAAACACAGCAATCCCATGTACTTATTTCTAGGATTTCTGAATTTAGATGTAACTCTACAATTACTTTCTAGCAGTTTATCCATGTCCTGACTTTTGCTTTCAGCAAAATACCCTCCTAGAGTACTTTGGGATCTTTATAATGGATGATTAATATCTATTTTTTTAAATGTAAGATTTTAAGTAAAAATTCTTTAGTGAGATTTGTTTTTTAATAGCTTACTTGGTAGCCTGTTTGGTGGCTTGACTTTAATGCTTCCCCTCAAGTGTAAGTTGAGTGTCTAATAATTTATGCGTACACTTACAAAGGTCTGTTCTCAACTGCAATTTCACTTTTGGTTCTTGTATTTCCCTCCAGCCAGTGGGACTTGTCAAGCCTGCAGCACCTTCCTAGCAGCAGAAAGCGGAACAGCCACGCCGTCTTGTCCCAAGAAGCGGCCTGAACACAGCTGGGATGCTCAGCCTAGACCCAGAAGCTGGGCAGCACTCTCAGACCCTGTAATCTAGTCACAGCCTTAGTTTCCAGTTCACACTTAGAACAGAGCAGCCAGTCACACACAAATGCTTCAAGCGTAAGTTCAATTGAACTGGTTTTTGAACTACTTACGCTGTTATCCATGGCCAATTAATATAAACTCTTTTCTGGTCATAGATTCAGTCACAAACTTCTCCTAAATATGTGCTTTTATCCAGCTACAGGATATTGAATGCCTAAAATGTCATCTCTGTGCACACCTGCTACACTGGGTGCTATTTAAAGTGTTTGGGTGGCTAACCCTGTGAGATGTTTTGTACAGCTCTGTGACCCGTTGTGATGGATTGTTTTTTCTTCTCTACTGAACAGGGAGATGAGGTGACCACCACCCTCAGAATTTATTAATTGAACTGCAATTTCTAACGCTAATCTTGCCACACTCCTTAAAATACAACAGTTTAGGATCACTATCAAGCCTCAGGTCTCCTGTCTTTACCTTTCTCTATTTTTATTTATCTTCCATCTATCTACTTTCAAACCAACATTCTATTATGCAATATTAAGTTACCACTTTTCATTGGCTATATGGAAATAGCTTTCTTCTTGGATTCTGAGAAACTATCCAAATTTAGATTCCCGTAGTGGCCCCTGCAGTGAACTAGGCTGCTGTTTGGTCCAGGTCAGCAGGGCAAGAGGGAAGAGGAGAGTTCTGTTAATGCCTTCTGTATTGCCTCATTGTTAAAACATGCAGAATATATTGTATAAGAGAAAGAACTGGAATGTTGACGAGTGACATTGTGATGCTTTGGTACCTGTAGAGGCCTTGAGGTAAACCTTGTTTTATACGGCAATTTTAACCTTATAGTCAACTGTATGAAAGACTTAGCATGTTTATCAGTATAACATTTAGGTGCCTCTCTCAACCTGTTTTCTAATAGGTCATTTTAACATTAACTGCTCATACAGCCTATGCTGAAAAAAGTCTAGTCTCAGACCTTTCCTTACTGATTCACCCAAAGCTTCTAAATCATGGGCATGTTCACCTGAAAAATGCCTTGGAGCATGAAAGAACCTAAGCTTTCAAAGATACAGGGAGGGGGGTTGCGTACAACTGAATCAATGGCAACCAAGGACATGCTTTTTTTCCCCTATAGCTTCATCCTTTTACACATCTGGGCATTAAGCACAGCAGATGCAGCTGGTGGATGAGGTGGACAGTTTCTCTTGCTGCAGCAAGGCTTGGATACCAGCACTAAGGAACCGTGTGCTGGACTGCTTTCACCTGCCTCTCAGGAAGCCACAGTCTTTGCAGGGCCTTTTGGTACCGCACTATCCAGCATACAGGCATGTAAATAAAATATCATCTAAATAAAACAGCTGAGCGTTTACAGGGACATGGGTCTCATCATAATAAAGAAAACAGTGTAACTTCCATACCATTTATGACCAGGGCAGCATCTCCAGGGAATGCAGTTTGTTTTCTTGGACAGGCCACAATCAGAGCTTTGCAACTGTGCTGGAATTCCAGACAGCAGGACATAGCTTTCCAGAGCATGATATACCCGCACTGGGCCCTGGCAAACTGGTCATCCCAGCATCTCTATCAGACTGCTAAGCACAGCTTCTGTCCCAAAAAGCGTGGTTTTAAAACCTGGCTTATTTAAGTCTACTACAGTAAAGGTCTTCTCACAGAGTTCTTAAAATGCAAGGAGCTGAAATATAATGGCAAGGCATACCTGGCAAAAATCCAGGAACGTCCACAAAAGTAATCAGTGGTATGTTGAACGCATCACAGAACCGAACAAAGCGGGCTCCTTTCACGGAAGAATTTATGTCTAAGCACCCTAAAGTTAAGAAAACAGGTGTTAACAGTTCCAATGATGTGCTGCTAATGGCAGTAATTCAAGGCAACGTCAAAATCACACTATTTTAGCTGTATTGTCTTCTTAAAACAAATGCAGAGCTTATCTATAGATAATGTGAAGATAATCTGCAATGAAGTTTTGATGGTTTAGAACCAAGATTAGAGTACAAGCTAAATTCAACAGGCACTCATTTCATTTTTCTGACCCCTGTGCATAGTCTTTCAACCATAAAAACCAGCAGTTAAAATTAATTATATTCTTGTAATTTAAAATATTTTTCTGTAATTTTCTCTTTATAGCTATTTTTCAGATCAGTCCATTGAAAGGCTACAGAGTTCTCGATTAAAAAAAAAAATTAAATAGTCCACTACTATTCTGAGAAAGATCAGCATTTTTCATAAACACGCTGTGAAGTATTTGTTCTGTTTCAGTGCCATTTAAAATTATGTGCCATTATATTAAACCGAAACACATATCTTAGCTATAGCTACATGTTGTACCTTCATATCTAAATTATTTGAGGTCAAGAGCCGCACACTTGTATGAATGAAAGCTCTGCATTGTTCTAGCTATAGCAAGTTGACAAAAAAAAAAAAAGTTCCCTCACCCTACAGAAGTGTTTTAGGCATTTTAATGCTGTGGCAGTACCTATGCACTTTCCATATTATCCTTACTCCAGTTAATTGCAGCCTGCTGCCAAATAAGGGGCGATCTTCTACCCACCCTGTTGATGTGCTCCTACCACTCCTCTTGTGCTGCATACATCAGGCATTTAATTACCCGTCAGCAACATCTCCTTCTTGATCCACTAAAGAAATTAACTGGTTTTCAGTTAGTTTTAACATGATACAAAACATAAACAGTTCATCTCATAGCCACATAGCCTTACAAAGCATGTTAAAAAAAAGACAAAACAGAGAGGAAACACAAACACCATTAAGAAGTTTCACATTGGCCTCGTAAAGCCAACGCTAACCTGATGCTACTTTGGGTTGGTTGCCCACTATCCCAACAGTTCGTCCATTCATCCTGGCAAATCCAACAACGATGTTTCTGGCATAGGAAGGCATGATCTCGAAGAATTCCCTTTCATCGGCAATCTGCAAGGGTGAGAGACAGGCAGAGCCCTTATGAGGACAGACCCATATATGTATATTCATAGGCAAACAAAAAATCAGTTATGGTAGTATCAGAACTTTTAAAACATTCCAATATGTGCAGAATTAAAAAAAAAGGGGGGGGGGGCAGGGGAGAGAAACCTTTACGTTTTTGCAGCTGTCATTCCAGGAATTAACTAGTACTGCACTTACTTACTATCAATCAAAACTGACACTTAAGCATTCCACCTTTATGACATTTCCTCTGTAGTTCCTCTTTTTTCCTAGCTTACACCAAATTAAGCTTCAAATCAGATGTTGGGGAACTTCTATCTCACAACTTAATTATTGGCAGACTACACTTTTAACAAACAATTTCCAGCGCATAAAAGCAAACAGTACTTCCAGGAGCTCAGAAACTCTGCATGACACGTTTAACATTTACTCTATTTCTTTGCAAGTTCAGAGGACTTTATTAGAGAGGCCAACACAGCGTGCTCTGCTGTGTACAGCTCCCCAGGGTCGCTGACGGTGGGTACAGCCGAGAATGGAGCAACCCTTTTGTCCGCAGCAGAGGACTACAGGCGCGACATCAAACCCTTCTGGAACCGCGACTCTTTGGTAGCTGCCCCTCTCTCTGGGGCTGAAGTCCCAGTGTGTGCTCTGCAAAGTGACATCCACTGGTGCATGTATCAAAATTCACATGTTCAAAAGAGATCATAATTATACATGGAGCAGTAGCGACACCTATACATGGCTGCCTGGTGTTTTCTACTAGAATTCCTTGCTTTCAACTGCTTATGACAATTTTGCCTAGACAGACTGCAGTTTGCCAGTCATTTCTGAGACTGAGGCAAATGAAAAGTTGTGAAAAAGTAAGTATTATTAAAGTAGTTTTCTTTCTTTTCTTAATACTTCTTGAAGTCTGTGGGAGGGTTTGGGTTTTTTTTTCATAATTCACTTAAGAATTTTTTTTAAATGCCACCTTTTAACTTGGAACAGGTAGTATTGAAATTCAGAATTGGAGAATCTAGAGATTAAAAACATCCCGAGCTTGCTTTCTCGACTAAAACAAGCCTAAATGCAGCCAGCTGCAAACCAAAATGTGTTTGATGACTGAGCGTGTGGGGAGAGACAGTCAAATAAAATAGTAAAAAGGGAGACATTTGTAAAGGTCCCACAAACACAGCTGAACTCCTACCACCACCACCCCCCCGCCCCGCTGTTAAGTGCTGCCTGTGAAATGGAGTTATTCCTACCTTCATCATCCACCTCAGAACCCTGGCTCACCTGCTGCTCAACAGCTGAGTGCTAGAAGCAGCAGCTGGACATTTTAATATTCAAAATTTGGCCTCCCAAGGTGCTCTAGAGGGGGCTGTAACAGTTTCCTGTGATAAAACTTATTTTACAACCATGTTCTCTGCCCAAGCATTTATAATGTATTAAGCTGTTAAAACTGGAAAAGTCAAGTACTCAAAGTTAGGCAAGAGAATTACCAGCATCACCTATGCTGCTTTAATAAAGCCTCCATTATTTATACATTGCAGTACTGCCTTTCAGTTTTTTTTAAAAATAGTTCAGTGTTTCCTTCCCTGCCACCCTCCCAGGAGATCTGCCTCACTTAATGAAACTTTAACATTGGAGTATCCAAGCTTCTGAGTGCTTGACTTGTAATTAAGTATATATATACATATATATATATATTCTTGTACTGTCTGTGTATGTAACTGTATCTTAGAATAAAAGAGAGGTAAATGCACTCTACAAGTGACAGAATTCAAGATGCTAATAACAAGGTGCAGGGAGGGGGGCAAGTGACAGAACTCAAGACAAAAGGAGAGGGGATTTCGAGCCCAGAGAGAAAACTGAATTGCAACATCTTTCATCTGTACAGTTACGCATGCAGTATAAGAAGATGTATCCTGAAAACAAATCTTAGGATTCCTTTCACCTGCTAAAATCTTTTTTCCTGCAGTTTTTGGTGTCCCTTCATTCATGGCTACTACACAGGTAAAAACAGTAACTTGTGAAGACTAAAAAAAAGTATCTCTTCAATGCCATTCTGTTAGTTTCTTCCAATTATTTACACACAGAATATAATATATCCATATTAATCGCAGACTTACGGAGTGTATGATATCCAGCATATCGTAGGCTTTAGTAGATTCGATTGGGACAACTGTGTCCAGCTCAGGAACCAAACGGTCACTGCAGAAAATAAGTGTGAGCGACAGTATTTACAGATCAGACGAACACCAAGACCAAAAACTTGGGTCACCAATGTCACCTCTCCGAGACTCCATGGAAACTGCTTCTCAAATATGGGGAAAAGAAACGGGCCTCTTCCTCTCAGCCATTTGTGCCTCAGGCCACCGAGTCCTTGCACACCACAGGACAAAAGCCCGGCTGATCTCTTCCCAAAGGAGACATCCCTTCTACAGCTATATATGCTTATGAAGCCATCTCCTGGAAATACTGTCTCCTCTTGAAGAGCCCAAGGTTACCCATGAGTACGAGCAGGGAACTCGAGAGGCAAGGCAATGCTAGCCATGAGGATCTGCAGGGGGCACTGGTGCCATGTGGGACGCTGCGCTGGGGCACAAGTCAGCTGCGGGGAAAAGGATTTGGTAGGACAAGTGTCAAGTGGCAGAAGCAGAAGAGCCTGCTTAGCCAGCGAAGGGCTCCAGCCCTTACAGCTGGACCACAGAATGGTTTCTCTCAACAGGAGAGCAAGGTTTCTGGTCATATATCAAGATCTACTGCACATTTACAGCTCCGACCCTTTCCCTGCACACATCGTGCACTTTTGATTTTGGATACACTTAACTGTAGGAAACCATTCCATAATTTTTTCCCCTGTCACCAAACAGGTGGAGTCACGGCTGGGAAAACCATCTGTTCTCAGCTTCTTCAGTTTAATGCCTGTGTTTAAAGAATCTTTGCTGTTCCTCTGCTTCAGTCACCAATGATGCGCTTCATGTGGAGCTTGACATTGAACAAAAATGCTGCCTCCCTGTTAGCAGCTGACACCAGCAGTTACCTCCATCTTTGATCCTATCAATCAGCTTCATTAAGGAGCTACAAGCGTTAGCATTCACTGGGCCTTTGGATTCAGTCACAGACCCAATGGCGGGGTGTCAATTTTTATGAGTCACCACTGAGAAGGCTTCAGGGAGCGTTATATTTGTGCTATTCCGCAAAAATACTGATCTGTATTTGTTATAAGTGGCATTTTGGTGGAGTTCTTATTGAATTGCTATTGTAACAATGCCGTGATTTAGTACATTTAAAACAACATAACACAAGGCTCTAGAAACCCAATTTAAAACTGAAGGAACTTATCTGCAGTTCGTCAAGATCAGGCAAAAAATAGAGCAAGTCCCAGGCTGTCTCTGTGCTCCCTCACACACACAGGACTAGAGAGGCACAACTCCTCGCCCAGAGAGTAAGAGATACATCTATTAATAGAATAAAACTGGCAGCAACAACTTCAAGTATTTTCTCCATGTGATTAAGAGTATGGCATGCAAATATTTCCATAAAATGATATAATGAAACCTTAATCTGATGAAAGCAATCAATTTTAACATACTAAACTCCAAGCTACAAAAGATTCTAAAACTTTTTTTGTCCATAGAGTGGATATGAACATGCTCTACGTTCTACCCATTACCTGTGGTATCCCAAAGGATAAGGAAAGTGGAAAAAGGAAATTATTGCTTCCATAAATTCACAGTGCTGTAGAGTACTGGGGGAAATTATAAAGGCATTAAAATTAATAACCACCATCAAAATGAAGACATTACCCAGGATATCACAAGTTTCAAAATCTCCTTCAAATCATCACAGATAAAGAATATCTGGAGCTTGCTCATAGAGTCGCTGGCCTTAAGAGGTCGAGAACTGTGTTTCTTACAGATCCCGCTCATCAGGAAGGAACTGCTGCTGCTCATCGTCAAAACAGTCATCTGAAGCCTGCGATGGCTTGAGACACTCTCACACAGATCAATATTGGGTTTCATTCAATACAAGAGGGCAACTGTACTCAGTTACCAAGAATTGATAATAAACTCCTCCAGAAATTTGTATGCATACTTCAGGCTTTAGAGGAAATATAGTCAAAGACACGTAAAGGTAAAAATCACAGCATACAATATACCAAATGCAATGAATGAGACACCCTTCAAAGGTAGAGGACATATTCACTATTAGTCAACTTGGTACTATAAGGAACTTTCTAACTCTTTAGAACCCAGGTCACTGACGTCAAAAACTCCAACTGACAGAAGTTTCAGCAACTGAGACTGACATTTTCAACACCACAAAGAACCTACCCACCTAGAGAAAAAAAATCCAACGGCTTCTGGACTTAACAATGAAAACAAAAGTATGTTTAATTTAATTTTTATTATTCATAGAAATTTTTTATGGTGTGAAAATGATGCAAAAGAAAAAAAAAGAAATTACTCTAGAGAAATGGGCTTTGACTGTAGCAGCGGTAGGGATCAAACACATCAATTCAAAGCGAAAGGAGTCTTACTAAGATGTCAGTATGTCCAGATGAAATATTATCAATGTAAGCATTAAGACCACAAATGAAAGAAATATTGGAGATGCTGCTATAAAAACAGGCAAATTTAACAAATAGATCTGTCTTCACATGTACAGAGACTACTAAATTGACATTCTTAGTAAAAATTATTGAGCATTTAATACCGTGATCCTCTAATAAAGTATCTGGTGCCATGTAAAAGAGTGCCTCCCTTAAGAAATAAAGAGCTAATCTCATACATTAGTAGGTACAATGTAACTGACACTTCTCACATGAAAATAAACTGTCTATTATGAGACACATTGATTAAAAAAATCCAAACTGTTGTTTCTACAATGAAATTAAAACATCCCATTCAAGTCTATAGAGGGTAATTATCCCAGTACAGCTTGCTGAATGCCTAGAAGAAACATGATAACCTCAGAGATAATAATCCAAATTTACCAAATAATATAAAAGCTTTGCTTTGGTTTGTCACTATCAAACCAGAACAGTCTTCCAGTTTAATAAACACCTAAAGATCCACATCTCAGAAAAATTAGGATGAGTAATTAATTGACTTGTCTGACCATTCTCTAAAAGCAATTGGCAAATTTATTTCTCTAATAGTGAACAATGCATTTCAGCTACCACACCAGTGATTTGTAAAATCGATACAAAAAAGCCCTCCCCAAACAAATTGTTTCAAAGACATTGCAAAGAACAGCGAAGCATGAAGAGAAGATAAAACCTTCCCGACTCACATGTTAAAATCTTCATGCATGCAAGAACCCCAAGACATAGGTCACACACATCTCTAGAACTGAAATGAACAAATTCAGGAGCAGCTCCCATACAGAAGAGGGCGACAACCTCTTATGGGTTCCCTACAGAAAGAGCTGAACTGGGGGTGCAACTGGACCTCAGGTCAAAATGCTTTGTCTGCATTGACATTCTCTGCCTTCCACACCACTAGCAAGGCTGTCTACTCAGCCAGCCCCATGCTGGCTCTCTGGCTGCCCCTCTACCTCTTGAAAAATTCTCTGATAAAAGTCCAGACGGTCGACATTTTTCTCCTCTTGAAATGACTCAAATCCTTCCTTTGTTATGTTGCCAACAACACAATAAGCCTGACAGACAAGTACCTAATACATAAAACTTTCTGCCTCTGCCTCCTTGTTGCTTCCCCACCACTAACCTTGGTGAACAGAATTTAGCCAACAGACACGTAACTGACAAAGCAGGGCAAGTTCTCCCCGCTTTTGTTCACTGTGCTGTCTTCTGCCTCGCTTGCTTGTTTCAAGAGACTGTGACAGCCCATCTGTACAGAGATTACTTTTCCCCATATTCTGTACACAGCCTAGATAACATTGCTTTCAGAAAATAAAAAAAAATTAAATTTAACACTGAGCATGTACATATGTACACACGCATGTTGAAATATTTGCTGTATTCACACACCGCAATGCAGAATTTATCAGCCAAGATCCCAGGCACAAAACACTCATCTCTCCACTCCCTGAGCCAGAGAAGCCATGAAATTCGGTGGTCAGAGACCACAAACCTCAGCCAGTCTCCTCTTACCTGGGATCATGGCATTCACACACTGGAGCTGGATCACGGTTGCTAAGAGGTAAATAATTAAAGAACTCTCGGAGATTAAGTAAAGCATCTATATCATTCTCAAAGGCTCTATGCGCGACTCCTAGAAAGAAACAGTTAAGCAGTTATTGAAATTATTTTGCAAGATTACATTGTCAAGTATGTCCCAATAAAGATACACAAAGAACTAACAGGAAGAATTTTTAAACCTGAGCTATTAACAATTGGGAGTTTTAAGCCACCACATTTGACCAGCTAAAAATATGTATCAGACTTGCTCCTTAACAAGTCTGGATTGTTGATCTCATATTTACATTACTGTAAACTGGTTTATCAGCTGTCACAGACCTAGCTGGATCCCAGCCTTCGGGAATTCAACCCAGGTTACTGTGCTGCACTCAAGCTTTGGACTACAAGTTCTTTTATAAAGGCTGGATCTGAGCATTGTCTGTGTGTACAGTTTTGGTTCATCATCAGTTCAGAGAGAATTTGAGATCCCGCAGTCATTTTGAGCCTCAAGAAGACTCATGAGTCACCAAGTTTTCCCAGAGGCGGGAAGAAAAAAAGAAAAAAAAAAAAGCATTTCATCTCACATTGCCACTTGGTTTATAGTTAAGAAGTTCAATCAATTGTGTTAGTAAGCAAACAAGGGATTGTTAACAATCTTTCAACCCATGCAAATTTCTGGACAACAAACAAAAAAAACCCACACCACTCCAAGCCTGCTTTGCTAAGCCTTGCCCTCTGACAATCTTCACACTTCGGAATCTTTTGTGGATTTGCTACTTTCTCTGACAAATCCCAGAACTTTCCCACATTCCCACTTCTCCTGTTTTGTTTTCCATTACTGAAAAGGACCAGCAAGAGAGCCCTATACAGAATAAGATTTGTGCTTAAGTAGAGTTTTATGACTTAAACTCATGATGCTCACGAGGACAAAAATCTGCATAAGACAATCAGCTGTTTAGCTAGAACAACTACCTCATTTACTTTAAAGAACAGTTAGTATGTTACATAAACTACCCAGCTCTCACCGGATACAGCAGTGTGTGTCTTCGCACCCCCGAGCTGCTCTTGGGTGACATCCTCATTGGTAACAGACTTAACTACATCCGGGCCAGTGATGAATAGATAGGATGTATCCTGGGGGAGGGAAAAAAAGGCAAAAACACACAGTAAATGCTAAGCCCAAGCTGCAAAAGCACCTAAGGAAAAGCCACAGCCTCTAGAGACTTTCCCCAAAATAAGAAAACAGTAGAACACAGGGACAAATCTCTTAAAAATCCTTAATGCATTATATTAAAAATCCACAGGAAATGCAATTATTCACAGGTTATTTGGAAAAGTTATTCTTGACTTTTCATGAAAAATAAGCTTAATCCAAAGCAGAAGGCCATCTCAAAACAAACAAACAAACCAAAACACGTTCATGTGGGGCCAGTTTGTTCTGATCAATGTTACCAGCAGCAGGTCAAAATACACTTCACCCTTACCTTCACCATGAATGTGAAATCAGTTAAAGCAGGCGAATACACAGCTCCACCAGCACAAGGACCCATAATGAGGGAGATCTGCGGAACCACCCCAGAACACAGAACATTCCTCTGCAACAGAAAAAAAAAAAAAAGACATCTAGTTTTACCAAAAAAGTGTATCTTTAAGTCTGTGCACAGATTCTGCAAGAATCCACAACCACAAACAGGAGAGGACAGCTTGCTTTATTTACTAGGAGACAAGTATCTGGAGAGAATGTCTTGATGCAAACAGAACCAAAATAATTTTGTTGCTACTGTTTTGCTTCTTTCTGTTCCCCTACATTTGATTTCATATACCATGCAATGACTGCAAAGGAAGATGGAATGTGCAACCTCAACAGATGCTACAGGGGCAAAAACTTCACTGAGCCTGGAGTGGTAAGAAGTGTATGTACCTGAAATTTGAACATATAGGTAGGTACACTATCGCTCAGAGGTAGAAGTAAGCTTTACTAACCAACTGCGCCAGCAGAGATTCTTTTAAAATCAAATTCCTGCACAATCAAATTCCTGCACCGGCTTGAGTTTTACACAATGGTGAATTACTGCTGTCCACCAACACGGATGGCATGTTTTCCAAAAAAATGTTTACATTGCTCGAACTGGATTACAATTGACTTCTGTAGCTGTTCAACTACATCATCCCAGATTGCGCTAGTCCAGAAGACTGTTAGCATCTGACCAACTTGTCATCCGACCTGCTCACATTCCTACTGAAAGCACAATCACCTTTATGTCATCCAGATGGACCTGGACGAGCTAGAGAGGTGGGTCTGAGCAAACCTCATGAAGTTCAACAAGGCCAAGTGCAAGGTTCTGCACTTGGGTCGGGACAGTCCTCATTATCAATAGAGGCTGGGGGATGATGTGATAGAGAGCAGCCCTGCGGAAAAGGACTTGGGGATCCTGGTGAATGAAAAGCTGGACATGAGCCGACAATATGCACTTGCAGCCCAGAGTTCCAATTGCATCCTGGGTTGCATCAGAAGAACTGTGGCCAGCAGAGCCAGAGAGGTGATTCTGCCCTTCTACTCTGCTCTCATGAGACCCCACCTGGAGTACTGTGTCCAGCTCTGGAACCCTCAGCACAAGAAGAACATGGACCTGCTGGAGCGGGGCCAGAGGAGGGCCACAAGGATGATCAGAGGGCTGGAGCACCTCTCCTACAAAGACAGGCTGAGAGAGCTGGGGTTGTTCAGCCTGGAGAAGAGAAGGCGCCGGGGAAACCTATAGCAGCCTTCCAGTACCTGAAGGGGGCTACAGGAAAGCTGGGGAGGGGCTGTTTGCAAGGGCACATAGCGATAGGACGAGGGGCAAGGCAGGTTTAGATTAGACATTAGGAAGATGTTCTTTACACTGAGGGTGGTGAGGCACTGGAACAGGTTGCCCAGAGAGGGGGTGGAGGCCCCATCCCTGGAGACATTCAAGGCCAGGCTTGATGAGGCTCTGAGCAACCTGATCTACTTAAAGGTGTCCCTGCTACTGCAGAGAGGTTGGACTAGATGACCTTTAAAGGTCCCTTCCAACTCAACAAATTCTATGATTCTATGTTTTGTGCACTTACTTTAAAACCGTGTGCTTTGGTAGGCATACAAAATAATGTCATTTCAGTGAAAAAAATATCGGCAACGTGTCTAGAGGAAAAATTCTTGCATTAGCCACAAAAATACTGTAGAAACATAAAACTTTCACCAGTTCGATCAGTGTTGGACATCCCCACATGGCAAGGTTAACATTGTAGTGTATACTGTTCTTTGAACAGAAACCTCTGACTTGCATCTTTTTTTTTTTTTTTCAAAACTTTTTTCCCCCCACTGACCTACCATCTTGACAGAACAGGCACATGGTGCTTCTGATTTGAGTTTCTCACGTTTTCTTCAAGTACATAGCGTTTGATTTACTTTAAGTCCCTCTTTCTGCAGTGGAAATCTTTCACCTTTTACCAGCCCTACTGAAAACAAATCTGCTGTGTGAAATCCTTAACATGTCTGTATTTCAGAGGAGACACAGAGACAGCTGGTGGTGGATCACAACCATCAGTCACCTAACAAAACACCCTCTGAACTACAGCATGTCCACCTGTCTCAGACAAACAGATAAACACTCGAGAGAAATTACATCCCAATACAAGCAATCTATACCTTAGTGTGAATCAGAAAGTTAAACAGTTGTTTGGGGGTTTCTTCCAATTAAGTAAATTGCCTGTTCTTTCATTCTTATGACAAAGTGCACTATATAGTGCAACTCCTGCAGAGCTTTTCATTGGATCACCATGTTTTACAAAGCTCAGCATTAGCCTTGCTTAACACGAGTAAATGAAACAAAGAAGTACAGTAATTTGCCCAACGCCAGTAAGAGAACCAAAAGGACAGTTCAGGTCTCACAAGCCCCTATATATGCTGCTTTATTTACCAGGTAGCAGTGGCTGAAATAGGATGATGATAACCTAAAAGTTTACTTACAAACACAGACTTAAATAAAGAAAGACTTTGTCCATCTTTGTGGATGCCAAGCTTCCGGGTCATCCGGCAGCCTACTTACCAAAAATATATCTGCATAGCCTGCCAAGGACTCCACTCCCTCCTGGATACGGGCTCCTCCAGAGTCATTCAGCCCAATCACGGGTGCTCCAACCAGGGCAGCTTGATCCATGACCTGGTGATGAATACAAACTCCTCATTATTGACCTAGCTAAGCTAAACTCCCAAAGCAACCACCCCCCAAAATGTACATCCCCTAGAAACAAATCCGTAAGTGCCAGAATTTGAACTGCCTACATAGCACTCAGCTTCTCCTTTATTTGTACTAACTATCACACTGCTTCCTGGGGTATCATGTTTTGACTCTTCAGACCGGAGGCTAAAAGATACACAACCTTTAACGTTAATCTGCTTTACTAGCTGTGCATCTCCATACTCACACTGCATTATCCAAACCCCGTGCTAAGTGACACAATCACAGGAGTTTGGACCACAGAGGTCCAATCTATCTCTGTTCATAAGAAGTATCAACTGGACCTTAAACTCTCCTTTATACCTGTCTAATCTGATCTTAAAAGTTTATTGCAGTGGTGATTGTGTAATCTCCCTAAGCAGTATATTCTAATGCTTGATTATCCTTCTTAGAAGTTCTTTGAGAAGACTAAACTAAATCTTTCCTCCGGAAATTTAGAAACATTATTTCTTTCTCAATACAGAGTAGACAGGGAGAGCAATTAGGCAACCCTTTGCCTCCACCTTCATAAACACTCAAGTACCTCAACTCTCCCTTCAGTCTTCTCATTTCCCTTCATGTTTCTAGACTAAGCACCATCAACTCGGTCACACTGTTCTTCCAACATCAGATCTCCGATCATTTTGGTTACTTGCCTCAAGATCATACGCAATACTCCAACAGAAGCTTAAGTGGGAGGACTGAATTCCTTACATAAAATATTCCTGCTTATTAGATCCCAGTAAAATGTCTGCCATTTTAGTAACACTACAGCACAGATATATTATGTTAAGATCTGCTTTAGCTCCTAAATAATTTTCTGTAAAACTATACACTGTCAGTCAATCCCCATTTTGAATTTCAAAGTTGCTCTCCCTGCCTGGCATTAGCCCTTTCAATCATTGTTACACAATTCTATTTTATTTCAGACAATCTTCAGCTTCTTAAGATTTTTTTAAACTGTCTTTCAGAGTGCTTGCAGCATCAACCTTGAATTTTACATTGCCTAGAAACACAATAACCATACTCAGTCCCATTCAAATCAATAGTACCTTAGCAGTACCAAAATTCCAGCCTGAACACGAACTGACCATAGACTATCTCCGTTTAGTTCTAACACCTTCCTACTTGCAGTCATTCAGTGTAAAACAGTTCTTCATGCTTTGTTCCTGATGTCCATTTAAAAGGTGAAATATCGCTGTGGCAGACACAGAATGACTTTACAATTTAAATACAATCACACATTTAAAAGGCATCTGTGTGGCCTCATTTGCTTATGTGAATGTTACACAAGGCGCTGTCAAATGCCTTATTAAAAATGAGTTGACATTTATTGCTTCTTCCTAGAAGGCCTGTTACCCTGTCAGGACAGGTTTAGTGAAACAAGTTCACTGACACATTCTGCAGTTTTCCAGGGGCTTATATAAGGGTTAATTATTTATTTCATGTATTCATGTATTTGAGACCAGACATTTTTTTTGCCATACCAGTATTTGTAGGGAACATTTCAGGATTCATTCTCAAAAACACTTTTCTTCATCTCATGGACTCAACAATCGTCTTGAAACATGACACCATAAATGCACATATGTACACGTGCTTTGAAGTGTTACCTACCACAAGCGGGCACCTATTACTCAAAGAGCCAAGCTAAATCTCTGTTGCTTCAGGGAAACCATCACAGGCATTTAATGTGGTCTGAAAGACCACAAGGTTCTTCTGCAAAAGTAACAGGCAATTTGTAGCCCAGACCTACCTAACTTGGAGCTTTGCTGTAAGATGCCAAATATTGCTACCTCTCTGCAACTCCAGGAAAAAAAACCAAAAGGGAACCAGTTACCACCAAGGGGGTAGATCTCCAGGGAAATCCAGCTAAGGGACAGCAACTTCACTTCTGTGGTCCTTGGCATTTTATGCCCCTTAAGCCACTGATGAGGTTTGCAGGAGCCAAGATGGCCTTTTAGAACAGATTTCTGCTTCCCAGAATTCAGCCCAATAAGAAAAACTAGAAGTGAGACAGACACCACAACATCCAGGCAGTCTTTTGTGAGCTCTCCACTACCCTGGCTGCAGCCTCAAAGACTCTGAGCCCCAAAGCAATGATGCATCCAGAGCTGTCAACCTCTGGGGCCTACCACTGGCATTGATGCCAACCAAGAACAATACCAACTAGGAAGGACTCACATTGTTTTCTAGTTCTGCTACTAGCACTCTCCCTGCTTCTTTAGAAATAAGAGATTAAAAAAAACAGTGGAAAGCATCCCATCATGCTAGTACCATTATATCCCTCCCTAATGCAAAGAGACACTGCAAAGCTCCAATGTGAATGGGTAATACCCAGTCTTCCCCAATATCAAGACTTGGTAAAGCCAAGTAGTTATTATCCAGCCCAAAGTCTTCATGTTTTCTGGTTTTACGCCTCCTCACTGCTGAAGAGTCTATGCCAAAAAGTAGCTATTTCCATCAGGAGAAAAGGCCTCATGCACCAAAAACTTTGTTTCTGATTCCCTAGCAAGAAAATTCAGGACTTTTTCACCAGCCCACACCACTGAACACTCATGCATGAAAGTTTTTGTCCTCCTCAACCCTAGGATTCAAACACCAGCTTTTCTAGTGAGGCAAGCAGACAAATGAGAATAAATAGCCACAAGCGCTTGATAACAGAAGTTCTGAGTATCAAGGTGACCTCCAAGTTGTAAAACTGTTTATCTTCAGATTGTTTACTTGTTACATTTGCTTTTTATAAATATTACACACTTCTGCATAGCACTGTTTATAGGAAAGTTTCTCCCAAGTCATTTCACATTTCTCCAGTAGACAACAGCTAGTTAATTTACATTTGTACTTTGCAAGTCTCTCTTGTCTGTGGCAGCACAGTAGAAAAGGCAACTTAATTTAAACAAAGTGAGTATTACTTGGAAAACCTCCCTTATAGTTGAAAAGCTTCTAAAGGGTACCCCTCTGCTCACCTGTGCTTTCACATCTGAACTGACAAAAGGAGATAGGCATTTTCAGGTTGCCATGACATACACCAGAGTCCACTAAAGTCAGTCACAAATCATTTTCTCTAAAGTCATTAAGACAACAGATTGAAAAAAAAGGACGCTGAAATTTTTTGTTTTATTTTCTTCTGTGAAGTATTACCTTGCAGATCTTCTGGGCATGAGCTCCAGATAAACTACCTCCAAATACAGTAAAATCCTGGAGGGAAAACAAACATTCAGATTAGGGAAAGAATCATTTCAGTAAAAAGTTGCAAATAAACACTATAATCCTACGATTTTGTATGCTGCAGATCAATCCTGTCCCATCCACATCTCCACATGCTTACAGGCATGATCTTTTGTACACATTTACCAGCGGCTTCTATGTTAAAATCACAAACTTACTATGTCTCACTTGCTTTTTTTTTTTTTCCTTCACAGAAACATTCTCTCTTTCTACAGACAAGTTCCTCTTTCATGGACGTTATCAATACTGGAGTAGTCTGGTGAAATTTTACCTGTGAGGAGAGTCTCACTGCAAGGGGCAGCAGTAAGATATGCCTGCAAACAGGCAGAAATCAAAACCTGAAAATATGCCATTGTTGTATATTTGTGAGTTACGCTTCAAGAGCCAATCATTCTTTTATGGGTGCTGCAGGGACTATGTCAGCCAAAACTGTCTGTTGGTGCTACCCCTGGGCCTGAGCAGTACAATCTTGAACAAGCAACACAAGGCCCTGGGACTGATCCAGAAGAGAAGGGGGATATTGACAGCTACTGGCACCAAGAGAGCCCAGAGCCAACCTCTGGTGAGTTTCTCTGATGCATTCCCACCAAGTCCTACTCTCAAAGAAGCCTTAAAAACTGTGTGAACAGAGAACAGCATGACTGTGACTAGCAGTTGAACAAAAAAGGAAGGAACATCTCAGGTGGCAGTTCAATTTAGAGAGGAAAAATATCTTTAAATATAAGTATATATTTAAAAGAAAAAAAAGAGGTTAAGGGATACACTTAAATTTTTTTTAATATAAAAACTGCCCTCTACTTGTGTGCTTCTAAAAATTAAGGTCTGCGTTTGGCTCCTATCTTATGTTCAGGCCCACATAACAGCGTCCCAGTGTCCTTCCTTGGAAGAACTACACATCCAAGACAAAAAAAGCAGGGTGTAGGACTTGCTCCAAGGTCACAGAGTAACAGTCATGTTGGCCATGATAGCAAATTGAACAAAGGCTACTTTGTGGCCCAGAATAGAGGAGCAGTTACCAACCACCTGAAAGAAAGCCTTTCTTTCACTGTGTTAAGACTAATCAAGACAAATCTCTACCTACGGTGTTTCCTCTAAAATATTCTTATTTTAATATAAAAAGTATATTTTAGCAATCTATTTATATGGTATCTATCACAGTCCCTTCAACTAATCTGAGAGCTCAAACCTGAGAAACAATTCAAGGTTGGTCAAGTGCCCTCTATCATGAATTCCACTCATTGCAATCCCAGTTGTCATCTCCAGCAAACAGCCCCCATTCCGCAGCTCAAAACCCAGAAGACAGTTCTCAGAACTCGCAAAGCCCTCCACTGACACTTGCAGGTCTCCACACACCTGCAGGAGCTCATCCACACACATCCAACTGCAGGGACAGAGCCTGCAGTCTGGTTTGCGGGACTCCTCCAGTCTCTCAGCATATCAATATCCAGTGATATCACACCAAAGAAACAACAGTTTCATTTTTTCAAAACATTCCCACTGGATCTGCATTCAGCACTCATTTCACCTCACCCTTCCCACAAGTGCATTTCTCACCCAACAAACTTCTTAGAAATGCTTTTTTGCTTTTCCTTGTCTGAAGGTGCCCTGCTTCCTCCCACAGGATGTTACATCTACCTTATGCTTACTGGTAGAAGGTAAATAGGTACGTTATTGCATGGCCACACTGAACTATCGTAAATTTACATTTCAAAGGATAAGTTCATGCTATTTAGAAAACAACGAGCCAAATCATACCTGACTGAAAACATAAGCCAGTCTCCCATTAATCCGTCCACGGCCAGTCACCACACTGTCTCCAGGATACTGCATTAAAAAACAAATAAATTAAAATTAAAAATAATAATTAAAAAAATCAAAGCAGCAACAACGTCCACTAAAAAAACCCACAAACTTATATTGAGTACTAAGTCAAAGCAAAGACTGATCCTCCAAGAGGACTGGTCTCTCTTGTTTGTAGTGGGGGTTCCACAAAGATTTCCCCCAGCCCTGGAAAGAAAAATAGGAAGTAATACCACATATTAGTTGTGCTTTAGTGTAAAGATTCATGAATTTTGCAGTTTCCCTTCAAATTTCAGCACATCTGGAGTTAAGGAAAATCATGACCTTAGAGACAGGATGTACCTTTCATTAGGACCAGCTGATGTTTTTGAAAGAATGGACACAGCACACAAACCTTTCTTGAGGTACTGATACAGGGGGAAAAAAACCAACCCTGGAAAGGTTGAGAAATATAACTACAGTCACCCCAAATACTTCAACTTGTTCTGTCCCATTTTTCACCCTGTAAATAAGGGGGAAAAAAAAGAGAGCATATTGTGCACTCTAAGGGCCATTTATGCTCAAGGTGATCTGTTCTCAGGAAGGTCATACCAGTCTGGGGACTTTTCCCAGGCTGCACAGACAGCACGGCTATCAACTCTTGGTTCTTGGCACACAGAACAGCAGGAAACACACCTGTAGTTCCAGCCACTGTCTCACACAGATGACTACTAAAAGCCCAAGCAGCCCATAGAGTGGCCTGGATGTGAGTACACATCTCACTTCAGAAAGTTCCAGGAACTCAGAGAAACTCAATGCTAAACTAATATTCCAGCTCACTGGCCACAGTTAGGTCATTTGTTGTGAAACCGTGCTCTGTAAACACAATCTGCAGCTCACTGAAAGGTGAATTCTGAAGGACAAGGAAAAAGTTAACCCTCTTGTCACTCTCAGGACTTTGCTGCTCCTCTTATCTTCCAAAACAGCAATTTGTTATCAGCACTGTGCGATGCAGCACAGAGTAGTATGATGAGAGGCAACACAGCAGTTATTTCAGTTTGCTGGGGAACAGAGTGAAAAATTACTTACAGAAAGAAATGTTTGCTCCTACAGTCAGCAAGAGGGGAGGTCTAGCACAACATCCTTCCCAGCATCAAGTCCCATCAGTCCCCTGGCTACTGAAACAAAACCAAGGCCTTCACCTTTGCCGGTTCCCAATGCCCCAGCTGCTCATGGCGGAAACCTGCTGATCCCTCTCTCAACCATAGGATGCAGCAACTTGAAGGACTGAACTGATGAACTGGTTTAATGACGACATAAAGAGAAGTTGTAGTCATTGCAGGCAGCATGGGGCAGTGGCTCACACAGAGCAGCTTCTCACCACACCCCAAACCAGAATACTGCACAGCAAATAGGGCCTTCTGCTACAGGAAGATTCACATTGAACAGACACATCTGCATTAGCCACATACACATCCCAGCATGTTCATTCGTCCGTTCTGTACTAAATCGCAATAAAACACTTCTCCCATGTCGTGATTCATCAGGCATCAATGTACGGTGAGGGACTTTGGGGAGCCATAGATTTTCCCCTCTACGTGATGAACCTCATGTACCATGTTGATTCAGGATACATGGCCCTACATCTGAAAACTGCATAAGCAGATTGCAACTCACTAACAGACCAGTATGAATGCCTGAATTTCCAAACAGATCGGATTTCAAGGCCCTAAAGGATTTTTTGACTCTACAGTTTGGCAGGCATAAATATGGATCTAAGTTATTTCATCCCATAACTCTAATGTTACCTGTAGGGAGGCAGAAGTATCTACCGGTATTTGTTCTTCATCTCTGACTTGACTGACAAAGTTGTAACAACAAAACTCTGCAGCCTCCTCTTTTAAAATACAAACCTAAGGCAATATCCAGGGAAGTATTTGAACCAAACATGTGACCTTATAAAAAATGGTATCAAGTTTAGATCATGGAAAAGTAAACCATGTAAGCTGTTAAATGGAAACTGAGGGTAACAAAAGGAAATCTGGAAAAAAAAAAAAAGAGAGAAAAGGAAACAAATAAAAGAAATTACACGGGAACATAAGAGCATATTTGCAAACAGCTGGCTGGCTAAACCACAGAGGACAAAGAAACAAGAGCTATATGAAATAAAAATACCTTGTTCTTATCAGAGTCCATCCCAAAGTCAGAACATCTGTGTTCCACAAACATGTCATATTCATCAAAACTGTCGGGGTCCAACAGCAGAAGAATTCGTTCTCTTGCTGTCAGCTTTCCCTGCAACAGAGCAAATGACAATTAATATAGCCATCAGGTTGTTCTGGCTCTGACTACCAGTGGATGTAGTTTAATCAAACATAGCCTCATTTGATCTGCTAGATTTGGCCCATTGAGCAACTGCATGTCCCCAAACCTAGAAATAGCTTATACAGTGATTACCCTCTTTTAAAACAAACATAGCACAAGCCAGACTTTGAAAAGGATGACTATTGGAGCAGCACTACCACAAGATAAAGGAAACAATCCCAGGGCCTCTTCAACAAGATATAACGGCATCACAGCTATTTTTGCCCATACATTTAAATGCCACTGTTAAGGCCTTTGTTCTGTTCTTAAACATGGCATCCTTCCACAGCTAAACCAGTCCTTACCAACAGTTCAAGGCTCAATTCACCACGCTCCATATTTGACTGCAGCAAATGAGAGGGAAAAAGGAAATTAAGACAGCCTGCAGGGATTTTCTGACAAAATCCTTTTGTTCCTTTTTCTGTTGGGCACACAAGAGCAGAGTAAGGGCTAAGAATGTAATCAACTGACCAGATATGTATGTCCCTTGCTCAGTACTAATGATGCCACACAGTAATAAATGATTGCAGAGTTCTTTTTATCTTAATCTTCCAAACAAATTTGTTATTTCCAACCCAGTTAAGTATCTGTCCAGGTCAGAGCACCTGGGTTGTCTTCTTTATGGGATGGTATGACCCTACCTCAACATGATGTTAAAACACAGCTCAGCTTCTCTGCAAAACTTCTGACCCATAGGTCAAAAAGTTGATGAAAATCAACAAATACAGGAAAGACTAATGTAAGACATAGACTTCATTTATATAAAACACGACATGAGATGTTGGAGGCCCCTCAACCTGCAGAAATGCTTGCGTATTGGTATGTCAGTGTCCTAAATGTAACTCAGTGAGCCTGTAACTCTCTTCAGATGTTGTATAACCGCGGGACGGAGACTCCTGATGGGCAACTGCTCATTCACATAGTCTTCACATGAATGGCTATTACTGCCTCCTTGACGCCTACAAGCCATCCTGGTACCACTAGGTCCTTGCTCTGAACAGAAAAGACATCCCAGCAAGAAACAATAAACGACAATAGGAAAACTATGTTGCCACCCCCCTCAGCGTTGCCTCTAATTCTGAAAAATAGAGGGAAGAGATCAAAAATCCAGCTGTTGTCGTTCTTCCCGTCTGTCTTATTTCCTTACTTCTTTGCCTTATTTCCACTTCTTCTAGCTCTCTGCTCTCATTTCTTAGAAGATCAGCTTTGGCTTGCAACAGCAGTGTAAAGATGAAGCTGTGCTGGATGGTGTGCCTCCAAGCCCAGGGAAGTGTTAAGCAACCTAGAACTTACCATCACATGACAGAAGTAGCAACTTTTGTCTATGCTACCCCTCACACAAATGCATTATCGCCGATCTGGTGACAAAGCTGATTGTAAATGAATTAGTCTTTTTTTTTCCGCCGGGAGCAACAGGTAACGCAGTCTCTGACGCCGCTCCGATAAAGCTCCCCCGCAAAGGGCCTCTGGAACCGCAAGGCAAAGCCGCCCCGGGTTCCCCGCACTCCGCCGTTTCCCCTCTGACGGCAGGAGGCCGCCTGAGCCGTGCCCGCGGCGCGGCACCGCTCCCTGCCTATCCTGCCGGCAGCGGGTCCCGGCCCGGAGCCCGGGGGTCGCCGTGCCCC
>VYZM01017611.1:239213-251045 GCA_013398915.1 Dromas ardeola
CAGGGCGGCAGGCCGCCGGGCCGGGCCGGGCGTGCCGGTGAACGCCGTCCCCGCCCGGGCGGGAGGGCCGGGAAGGGGGAGCAGCCGGCTGGGCGCTGCCATTTTCGGGTAGCGCCTGCCGCCTCCTCGGGCCCCGCACCGAGAGGGGACTGCCCGGCGCGCAGCCCCGCGACTCCTCCTTAACGGCTTTTGTCGTTGCGCAGGGAAGCTCTGACTGACCGACGGGAAAGTGCGTCGACTCTTCCCAGGCTCCGTTTCCCTTTTTGGGGAGATACGGGTTTGGCTTTGGAAAACTTGCACAAGTGGGGACACGGCAGAAGCGTTCGGCTCTCAAGATGAGCTGCCCGCTCTTTCCCGCGGGCGCTAGGAAGTATTTATGATGAAAACACTGTCCCCGTGACACACGGGCGCTGATGCTCTGCCTCCTCGCGTTAACAGGCGATCTGGCTCTTGTCACAACGCATGAAGAAAATAAAGACTCCGTAAAAAGGGGGTGACGGAGTGACCTAGCTGCAGCGTATCCACCATCCAGAGATCCGATGTCATTCCAGCTCTGGCTTGCAAACGCAGCCATCTCTATACCAGCAATGTAATTGGTACCCCTGTAGCCCACCTCAGACACTAGCCACCAAGAGACAACCTGTCAGCTGAGAAAAACTGAAGTAGTGCTGGGTGAACACTGCCTTACGTGTCCATACTCTAAGCATGAAGAAGGACATGAGCATGGCCCTGTAGATACCGCAAGGGTAAGTCTGAAGAAGAATCTCCAAGAATGGAAATTCTTGGATTACATAGCATATACAAGCTGTCATATAATAATTCATTTTGGAATCGCTCTCAGGCTCCAGTCCAGCCTCCTACTCAGGACAGAGTCAACGCTGAATTCGTACCAGTTTTCTCAGGGCTTTGTCAGCTGGATCATAAAAGTCAGCAAGGACGGAGACTGGCACACCTTTCCCAGTCGCAGTGCTCATGGAGAAACCGATTCGCCTCCCACCCCTTCCATTAAGTAGCGATCTGCCCTGTTTCAGTTCAGGACATCTGTCTCTTGTCCTCTGACTATGTACTTCAAGAAAGAGAGGTTAGCGAGGAGACAGACAGGCTCTTCAGTACCAGAAAGCAGCTATTAGGGGTCTTCTCCAGACTCACAACAATAAAGGCCAGTCCCTCAGCCTCTCCTCCTGGGGCAAGTCCTTCAGCCCCCCTCCATCATGCTATCCCTCCTCACCATGATGTCCCAACCTGGATACAACTGTACAGTAAGAGATTCTGTCAAAAACCTTGCCCAAGTCAAAGTAGATGGCATCCACTGCTCTTCCCTCATCCACAGAACTAGTCATCTCATCATAGAAGGCGCTGAGGTTGGTCACACATGATTTACTCTTGGTTAATCTATGCTGCCTATTCCCCGTCACCTTCTCCATCACGTGCCCAAAAAAAGGCATCCAAGACGACTTGCTCCATGGTTTTCCTGAGACCAAACTGAGGCTGACTGCCTTACAGTCCCCCAGATCATCCTCCCCGCTCTTCTTGTAGATGGGTGACACACAAGTCTTTCCCCAGTCATCAGGGATCTCCCCTGACCTCCATGACCTTTCAAAGATGAGTGGCCTCGCTTTGACACCCGCCAGCTCTCTCAGCACACTTGGGTCATCCTGTCTGGTCCCCCAGGCTGTATATGTCACGCTTTCCCAGTAACTGCTGACTCAGTTTTCCACTACTGGTAGCCCCTCTCCTTGAACCCTGCCTCTTGGCACAATGGTCTGGGGAGACCTTGGCAGGGAAGACTAAGACAAGGAAGGCATTGAGTACCTCGGCCCACTCCCTACCTAGCATGAGACTTCCAGCCTGTAAAGTTTCCAGCCCCCAGCCAGAGTAACAGCGAGATATCAGCTGCACTCCTGCCTATCTGTGAGATAGCTGCTCCTCTGCAGCAGCTCAGTAGGTGCTTGGCACTCCCCAGCCAGGCTCAGTCAGAAACCAGGGCGCATAGGTTCTCCCTGATCACGGAATACCCTACGCAGGAAGCAGACAACAGGGGCTGTTTGAAGAAAAAGCCTCCACTGTCCCTCAGTAGGAATTACTTGTATGCTGCAGGTTGGTTAAGTATCATTCAGCCTGGCTATGATGGCTTCTTCATTAAAAGTAAATGTCAAGAGCAATTCTGCAACTTTAGAAATTATGATTACCACTATTCAGAACATTGGTCACATGGAAAAATGTTAGAAATCTGCTTTCTGGGAACCGAGAGGTTTCAAAAAGACCCCATCCTGAAGAGAAGGTTGGCATGCCTCAACAGCATGGCAATGGGGGTTACTAGAAGCAAAAAGGCATTCTTCAAATAGTTGAAGTTCTGCCCAGTAGAGGACTATAGGGGGAAACAGAATTGTAAACTGTTGCAGGTTACATGTAAAAACAGAGTGAAGAGGCCGAAAAAACACTTTTAGGAACAACTTGCTAGAAGTACGAAAACTAGCAAATTCTTTTTCAAATGCATGAGGAAATGGAAGCGTGCCAGAGAATCTGGCAATGAGACAAATCAAGATTAAAGGGATTACTCAGAGACTATACAACCATTGAAGGAAAAAAAATGTATTTTTTTGTTTTACATCTGAATTCAGTGCAAAGGAACCTGAGAAGATTTCTGTGTCAAAACCCCCATCTGTTATTTGATGAAGAGATACATTGGAGATTCTGTTTCACCTTGAAGAGCGGGAGATTAAGTTATTGAACAAATCATTAACACTAATACTAACAAGTCTCCAGAACGAAATTGTTTTCTCCTCAGTGTTATAAGATAATTCAGAGATGAACTAGCTTAAATATCAAGTCTCTGGCTAAAAACTCATATGGTAGGTGGCTATTGCAATGCCAGTTTTTAAGGCAAGCATTAAGGGATTTAAGGAAAATACAAACCTGTAAATCCAATGTGAATTGTGAAGCAAAATAGCAAAAAAACAAACCTACACAAAAAAAACCCCAGTATTAGTGAACATGTAAATAAATAGGACATGGGGGGAGGAGTTGACACAGGTTTTGTACAGAAATTCATGCCATGCAGATCTAGTGGCATTATTTAATGAAGTCAAACATAGTCAAGGGAGATTCAGTTCATATCATTGCTAGGATTTCCAGAGGCATTTGAGAATGTCTCTTATTAGAAGCTCTTGAAACTAAGTTGTCATTGGATGAAAAGGAAGGTCCTGTCATGAATGAACAGTTCTTTAGGAAATAAAGAGTAAAAAGTAAGTTTTCACAGTGAAACAATTTTACCAGCAAGTCCCACGGGACTCTTGAGATAGGACATCATCCGCTCCTTGAGCTGCGACCTATTCTGTTCATCACAGCTGTGAAAGATCTGGAAAACGGACTTAATAAGGTGCAATTTCCTGCCGAGACCAAGTGTTTTGGTTAACAACAGTTATGATGCTTGACTGAAGAATCACCAAAGGACTCACAGAGAGATGAAATTCAAATAGATGTCAAGTGATGCACTGGGGAAAACCAGTCCCAAGAATACATACATGTCAGACCCTTGAACTGTCTGTTATCAGAAGGAATAAGTTCATACTACCTCTGCAAAAACATCAGCTCAATTTTCAATAGCGGTCAAAAAGCAAACTGAATATTAGAAATGATTACAAAAAGAGAACAAAACAGAAAACACATTATGCCATAGAATACCTCTCTGGTAAATCTGCATCTCTAATACTGCATGCAGTTCTGGTCTTCCCTCGCACTTTGTGCCCCACTCTTGAAAGTGAGATATGCATATGATTTTATATATTCTCTAGTGTATATACACCCAGAAAGAGAGTGAGAGAAAAGAACAGAATTGGTCGAGTGTATGAAGTGAATTCTATAAAAGAAGCACATGAATAGTCCTCAGCCTGGAAAAGGGACAGCTGAGGTAGAATGACGGACACCTGCAAAATCATGAAAGGGGCAGCCAGGGATTGACCATTCTCTAGCTGTCCCAACACAAGCATCACAGGCTTCAGCTGGAAGAGGCAGATGGATGGTCTGTTACAAAGAGGTACGTCTCCACACAGCTGAACTAGGAAACTACTTATTATAGGGTACCCTGTGTGCCAAAAGGGTTTGGGAAGCACCTGGACAAATCAATGGAGGAGAAATCTAAGACTATAAAATGCAAAGGTGTCACTGCTGTCTTTGGAGGTCCCCAAGACACAAGTTGCTGGAAGCTGGGAGACTATGCTAGGAAAATAACAATATATGCTGACAATATTATTAGTGTTCCCTACATATTTGTCATTGCCTGCTTTTGGAAGCGGGTTACTGGACGTAGTTCTGACACAGTCATTCTTACAGTCCAATATTGTTAGAATTGTTAAGTTAAATATTGTCTCAGAGATGAAACAGAAAGCAAAAATTCTCCAGGCAGTTTCTCAAGAAAGCCCCTGCAATGCAATTCAGTGAAAGAGGGGAAAGGATTTTGAGGCCAAATCCAGTTACAAGAGGACTTTAAACCATGAGAAAACAGTCTCCTGCTATTCAATTTTTCCATGTTCAGTCAAATAGTAGTTTGTGTATATTTTTGGTAAACACAAGTAGTCAATCAAAACCAATTCCACCATCAATTTGTATTCCTGTAAGAAACAGTCCGAGGTCATCAATGTCAGTTGATTTGTTAAGTCAGAGGGGTAACTCAGGTGTATAAGAGGTAGATGCTTGTTCCCAGTAAAGTATGTACAGCAGCGTTCTCACTAAACCCAAATTAAACTGGAATACGTGCAGAGCTGAACCAGTATTTCTACATTAGCAGTTTGGCTCCGAATCAGCTTGAATATTTAGTGCTAATCCCAGATCATCTCTACTTGCTTTGTGCTATTCTAAACCGAACTGAAGTGAAAGTCCTGTTCTGACAAAACTCCTGCACTCTTGGAAGGCCAGGTGCTGAACCAACTCCCAGCTCACACTAGAGGTGAGCTGCGGACCCACAAAAATAAGCAGACCTCAGACAAGATAAAGCCAAAACTGGATTCATGGGTATAAAAACCAGAAGGGACTGCTGTGATCATGTCAGACATGCTGTACAACATGACATTGTCTCGGTAAGATATTCTCCGAATTGCATATTATAATCAACTATCAAACACTGGTATTACATTGCTTAAAAAAAAAAACCAAACAAACAAACTTTGTATTCTTTATCTGATATAGTGAAATAATCTGTGCTGGTTTCTCAAAAAAGCCTGTCAGAAGACCTCTGAGCGAAGATAAAGCATTTGTCAGGGGAGTAACTACCGAAGTATCTATGGAAAAAGGCAGTTGTCATCTTCCAGCTTCAAAACAAGAAAAAGCAGCAAGGGGATTAACAATCTATCTGCAATTAGGCAGATTTTTCATTACAGAACACCAGAAATGCTTTGGTCAAAGAAAAGCTCCACAGAGGCCATATGGATCTAAGAAGTCACCTTTAGGAAGTCACAGTAATACTTACTTGCCTGCATGGGGAATGAGGCAGTCAAGGGAACGAGACAGACCAGTGTTTTTCCAGCAGATTTTCTATCCCACTTACAACTAAGACCCAAAGGAGAGAGGTCAGAATATCCCTGCTGAGGTAACAACAATAATACTACAAACTACCAAGCTAAAAACAATCTATTTTTTGAAAGAGGGGCTCCCTCCTTGAACTTCTGTAGTACTTCTCAACCTCACAGCTCAGTGGGCAGTTGGGAAGATGCCCAAAGAGGAAGGGAACGATGCTCCTGGAGGCAAAATTCAATGGCCAGCTCTTATGCAAATGCAGAATTTGCTCACATCCCCCTCTCCCAAATCATTACAATTTAGTAAGCTGTCCAAATTAATTTTGAGCTCATGCAACGCGATTTGGAAAGAGTCATCATCCTGAGCTGGCTAGAACATGTAAGAGCTAGAACAGGAGTAAAGTGGTACTATATCTGAACTGATAGAGGACCAGAGGTTTTCCTGGCATGCACAGAAAACAGGAAGAACCCCCAGTGTAAACAAGCAACAGTTGATTTTGGATTTATGGCACTATATCCAAGGAGGATGGGAAGAAAAAAAAAGAAGTCTGGAAGAACTTTAATGTCTTTGTTTGGCAACACCAGAAAAAAAGAAACAGCTTCAGTAAGGAGATGGACTGCTGTGAGCTCTATCAATACCCTTCTGCTTTTAACATGCACGTTGGGAATCTGTTTTGTGACACTTTTGAAAAGTCAGGTAAACAAATTTTTTTACATTAGCCACAATAGAAAGTCTGCTTACACAGTTCATGTAAATACCACTGCAAGGAAAAGATAACTGAAAAGGGTACTTTTGTAAATACAAAGTAGATCAACACAGAACACGTCTAGCATCTGGTAAAAGCTCTCAGGTCTAGTTTTGGAAAAAAGGAGGAATCGATCTCATCTGACAGAACTTAGAGTTACGTAGATCAGCCCCGTGACTTCTGCTTATACCAACACAATTTAGTAACAACAGGAGGAACTTGATTACCAAAGATCTAATATGATATGCAAAATGCATGACCGTACTTGATGCCGATTCAAATAGAACAATTATTAGGCCAGGCATGCTCGCACAGCTGGAGAAAAGCTATTGCAGCTACACCCACTAGCTTGTTTCAAATTGGTGAAGTGCTGGGAGAACTAAAGGAGAAAGCTCTGCTAAATAATAAATGCTGTGGAGTATGTCCTACAAATTCAGCCTATGAAAACTCCCTTTAAACGTATCACCCAAATGGAGTGAGTGAGTTGTGGGTGACTGGCTTGTAGAGAACAATAAGCCAAAACCCATAACAATAGTGACTTAGTGGGTGGTTTTTGCACTGAGATCCCAGGGACCTTAACATTGTTGGGGAACATTCATTCTCAAGTCCTTGCAAATCCAAATCAGAAATAGATTCTTGTTTATTTACTGGATGTTTCTGAAAAGCAGTAAATAGTTAAAAAAACAAAAAACAAACCACAACAACCAAACAAAAAACCCCACACAGTAGCAAAGAACTGGTGGACCTAACAAACATTATTCTAAAACTATTTGTACAGCATTGTATATTTCAACCTTCAACAACAACATAAGAAACTTTCTGGTTTATAACAGGGAATTACTCTGCACCAGTAAAGATACAAATTGTACTGCACTACTCCAGGTCTCAAGCTTGATAATGTAGATGCCTTTTTTCCCTCCAGGAGGATACTTGCAAAACCAGACCAAAATAAAAAAAGTGGGGATTGGCTTCTTCATACGTGAATGTGTACTTGAATGAAACATAGGAAGTTCCGATCAAATATAAGAAAAAACTTCTTTATGGTGAGGGTGCCAGAGCACTGGGACAGCCTACCCAGGGAGGTTGTGGAGTCCCCTTCTCTGGAGACTTCCAAGACCCGCCTGGATGCAGTGCTCAGTAATGTGCTCTAGGAATTCCGTGATTCCGTGAAAGGGCCATCACAGCCACTCCTAAAATCTGTAAAAATAGGATATCCCTAGATGTGGATTATAGGCATGAACGTCTCAAATCAAACATAATAATTGTCAGAGCGAGATCCTGGTAGGAGATTAGTAAGCAACTGGAATACCTTTTAGAAGACTTGGCCACTCTGGAATAACATACAAGAATACTTTTGAACACAGAGGGAAAAAATTATTATAATGGGAAAGTCTACAGTTCATTCATGAATATAAAATGAGGCAAAACCAATGGACTAGGGGGTGCCAGTATGTTCTGTTTTACCAGGATTCTCAAGCCATGTCACTGTTGGACTTCCCCCTTGGACGTTTTGGGGTTACAAAACTAAAAGGACAATCCTATGAGACAAAATGCAGGGAGAATTAAAAATAAAGAAGGCACAGACAAGTTAATTGATGCGGCTTGTATTGCAGGAGAGGTCCCTGCAGCTGTGTCTCCTTGGGATGGTAATAAGGGTGAGCAGGTAGCCATGGATCACTTAACAGAAAGGCCCACAGGCTTTGCAGAGTAATGCTAACAATCTTCAGTTCTTTCTGATTCCTTTTTGGCAAAAATCAGTCTTTGTCATTCTTAGAAGCTGTGAGGAGGTTTGTTGTTGTTCCTTTCTTCTGTAGTTACTGTGATTTTATATTTATTAGTGCTTGATTTGCTTTGTTAATTAATTAATAACAACAGCCCACAAAACACAAGCACCCCTGACTATGCTAGAACTGTTACAATCGCTGCAGTTTTATCCTGCCTCTCTTTTCATGACATTCAAAATGTAATGACACAGAGGGAAACATACGTCAAGTCAAACAAGTAATTAAAAGCAAGTTTGCCATTGGTGGTTTTCTTCTATTTGTCTGAGGGAAAAAAACCAAACAAACCCCATAACAAAACAACAACAAACCCCCACCAGTTTCTTCATAGCCAAGGTTTCAGAAGCAGTATATGTGGCAACCTGTATTTTTTTTTTTCTTCTCAGTTGATAACTTTCCCTTAAAGATGCAGCACTGTAGGAATTAGACACTTTAAGGTGCACCAGTCCCACAACAGAAGGATCTCTTGACATAGGGAGCTCCTTCATCACCTCATGTCCTATGCAATACTTTTACAAAGAACCATCCATTGATATCTAAGTGGTTATTCAGTTCAAGTGCTGTAGTAAAGAATCAAAAACTTAAAACTACCACCCAAGGACTTAGGACGTTAGTGCAGATATTTGTGGTTGTCAGAGTTCACAGGCTATATTCTAACCTAATCTAAATGAAATGTCTAGTGCTTCCCAAATGCAGCCATGGGCAGAATGTTGATAGAAACTGGAAAATGAAATAACATCCCTATTCTACCCTTACTCAGATTCATTTTCCACTGAAAAGATAAAGGGACGCAAATCAAAAGATTGCAGCTGCAGAGTTAACTTACAAGCAGTCTGTAACCTCCAGAGTGAAGAAAGGGCACTTGTTTGCTGTCCAACACCAAGGAATTTAGTATGTTGAAACAGCACCAGGTCTGAAATGTTAAACTGCTTCGCAGGTACGAGGAAGACACATAAAAAGCTTTTTGCTCCCCCCTTTTTTTTTTTAAATGCTATTCACAGCAAGTTTTCTACAGAAATGTCCCACGTATCCTCTTTTGTACTCTCTTCTTCCCCTTCTAGATCTCTGAAAATACTAGCTTTTCTTCACCAATTTGAAGTAGAGTCTTTGCTTCCTACACAGGTCTCTTAAAATGGTCTCCCAAGGCAGACTGTTTTAAGAGACCTGGGTTCAGGGAAGTGAAAAACACAGCATGGAAGTAGAAATAAAACCACAGCACTTGGACACGTGAGAGGAATCACGCATTAAGCCCTTCTTTCTGCCACTTTTCCAGCAGAGGAGAGGGGATGGCTACTGAAGGTAACTTCCACTGGCATAGGAAATAGTTCATTGAGTGTTTCCAGGCTTGTTCAACATTAAGCACATACCACTGGCTGGAGAAGTAGACAAGCAGTGAAAACACTAGTGCCACAAGGCTTTTAGTATAATGGAGCCACAAAAGTGGCTACTGCACAGGGGAAGGTGAGCCAGGCGCAGTATTTGTCACTGACAAGAAACACAGTCCCACAGTACCTGAACAAGAAGAGCAGAGCAGGTCCAGCAGCAGTAACAAGGGCGAGCACAGTCATTGCCAGACATCCAAACCAGCAAGGCAAGTCCAAGGTTAAAGCAGGAAGTCAGCAGGCCAGGCACAGCATAGTTCAGGAATGGGCAAGGTCTTGTGCTTAAAGGCAGCTCCTAAGGCACAGCAGAGAGGGCCCAGATGAAACTTCTCACAGCTTGGCTATTTCTCAGCAGCCTGACCCAAGGCCACACAGCTGCACCACATCAGAGCTGGCCTGATGCGCAGGCAGGCCGCCAAACCCTTGATGGCAGGGGGAAGAGGCTGCAGAGACTCTTGGTGCACTCAAGACCCTAATATTTAGTCTTACCACTCTATTTGAACTAGTGATCACAAACAGCTGAGGACCTAACCCAGTCTGTTTCAATAGCGGGACTCATTCTCCAGAATAGTGATGCTGATAGACTAAAAGAAACAATTAACAGAGGTAGGAAAAATGGTATCTGCTTCTTGGACTGCACTACTAGCAGTCAGCTCAAGAGTCTGACTAGAAGAAAAGTCAAATTCAGCAGATCAGCTTCAGCAATAGAAGCACTATGGGCTTCCTCCGGTCAAAAGGGTATGACCTTGAGTCTTGCTACTCTTGCAATTTCATATTCAATTATTACCATAATTTTCAAGAGTAAGATTTACTTGCAGTTCTACAGAGTTTATATTATCTGTCCTGCTAGGATTGCAGTTATTCTTAGACGGAATCCAAACCTACTTATTTAGTTCTATCAGGGAACGTAAGAATAGTGCAGGTTAATGCTGTGGATGGGGATATTGAGGTTTGGAACACTACTGATGGCAACTGCTGAATCCAGCTCATGCACAATAACCCAAAGGAGTATATCCCAGAAATTAGTCAAAGCTAGTAAAACTCTTTGGATGGCAGGTGTCACGTTAGTTCCTTGCATAACAGCCAGAGCAGTGTGAGATATAGTTGGGAGGGATTGAGACGCGCGTGTTCAGGACACTCTGGAGTTTGGCAGAGGATGCGATACAGGGAGGTGTATATGAGAATGTGTACTTGGTGGGAAATTGCTTAAATGTTACTTCAGTTTGTTGGCTTGGTTCAGCACATGAGGTGTTTGGCAGTAACTTGAAGAAGGAATTGGGCATTTTACAGGCAATATACATGTAGGCTGAGAGTGAGAATGAAGATGCTGTGCCATAAAATGAAGTCGGGTTAGGGATTGAATGTCTGCAAGGAGTTATGGTCCAGAGGTGGCATACTGAGTGTTTGCTGGAGGGTCAAAAGGGAGATGGCAGTGTTGTAGTATGCATGGTAATCTGGGAGATGCACTGAGTGAGCACACAGGGGCTGTACGTGGGGTGGTGTGTGAAAACAGTGTCAGGTGGGGAATAAGCTGTACAGCTTGATGAGGACCAGAAGTGCTAAATGTATATTTGGAGGCAAGACCCAAATTCCTGTATTTTGTATACACACTTGTTTTGAGTTGAGCTGGAAAGCTGGGGAGGTTTATGAAGAGAACAAGGAACAAAAGATACAGGTAAAACTCTTCAATTAGTTTAACATGGGCAACTCTAGGTGAACACTGAGAGGGACAAGTGGGAAAAAGAAGAGGTTCTATCAGACAGTTCCCCAAAAGGCCAAACAGAGAAGCACAGAGAGGGCTGCCGTGATAGCACTGGCAGTGTTGCAACACAGGATCTAAAGTACGGTGAATGGCTGCAGTGATGCTTACAGTGGAAATATCAGAAGTTCCCTCCGTATGTCCCCAGTGATCTAAAACCTGGAGAAGGCAAAAATCCCCCCTGTGCCCATGTCTTGGTCATACCTGCCCCAAGGCTGTGGATCCACTGCTATGTCAAATGTTGGGGTCTCCAGAGCGCTGGTATGGGCAGCATGAACGTTTGTGACAAACTTCGTCTATACAGCAGTGTGTGGGCAGCTGGTGTCCACAGGGGCACCTAAACCACATCTGCTCCTGTGCTACATCTGAGAACCTCACAGGTCCTGCAGCTCTCTCACTTTCAAGGCAGACACACTGGACCTGCCCCACGCTGGGTAGAAGGGGGGGCAGTTGGTACCCCGGAGCCTCACGCCCAGACTGAGGTATTTTGACAGGCCTGGCTGCAGGTTCCAGGGTGGCTTGAGGCAGAGGCGGGGTCCGATTCCTCAGCCCGAGAGGCGAGAGCGGAGGCGCTCGCCATGACGGGAGCACCGAGCAGTGTCCGCGCCGAGCGGCTCTAGAGGCCACGGCCGCCCGTGAGGTGGCGGCCCGGAG